>VZRU01008324.1:73114-84136 GCA_013398155.1 Pedionomus torquatus
ACAAACTGCCTGGTTTGCCTATAGGTCCAGTCCTTGGTGCATGATAGCTCTTGGCCTCATTCACCTCATGAGGGAGACGCAGATTCTCAGTACTCGACCTGAAACCTCTCTGCTCATATTTTAACTTTCTTTAGAGTAAAATCTTCTCTTGGGTAGATAGTCTGACTGATTTAATCACTCACGACAGCCAGTATGGGGCCTTGTATTGCGCACATCCCAGGCAAGCCTTTCCACACACTTCTTGGAATTTTTTGATTCAAAGATCAACCGGTTTGTAAAACTGCCAGAACTGTCCACTGATTTTTTTGCCCTGGTCAGCAAGTTTTTCTTTGGCCCATTACCTCATCTGCAAACAGAAAGACTCTTCAGAATGAGAAATAGGAGATAAGAGGGGAGCAGTTATGGCAGAGCTTCTATTGGAGAAGTGGATGCATCATCTCTGAAAAACTATCCAGCGTCATTCCAGCCAGCTGATGCTGCCCAGAGACATGCAAAGCATATGCTTGAGGGATCACAATCAGCCTTTAAAAGACTTTGCTTCGAAAAATATCTCTTCAGAAGTGTTCTTCCTCCCTCACCAGGCCAGAGACATGGAAGAAGAAGAATTAGCATAGAAAACCAAGCTGGCTGCCAGCAGTTCCCGCAGCGCTGAAGTGCTGTGCTCACTGTGTCTGGTTTTTGTGTCTGCTTAAGGCAGCCTGGACCGATGGACACAACACCCGGTGGTACCGGCAAACAGCCTGTCCTGTGCTACTGGAAAAGCTTTCTGGTTTACTTTCTTATCCCCTGTCACAGAGAGGGGGATATTCGAGGTGCTACCAGCAGCAGTGAACGGATGATTCCCCAGGCCTCTTGCTCACAAAATACTCAAACGCCAGACGCAACCTCGCTGAATGCATTGGCCACTTGATTAGGATGGTTTTGTATTGCAGGAGAAGCCCCAGAGGCCAGAGCTGAGGTGCTATCAAGCCGTCATGGTTGGACAAACACACTGCCTTTTCTTCAGTGAGGCAGAATCATAGAGTCATAGAATCATAGAATGGTTAGAGTTGGAAAGGACCTTAAAGATCATTGAGTTCCAACCCCCCTGCCATGGGGGGTTGATGATGAGCTTGGTGATTTTTTTTGCACATAAAAACATAAGTTGCTTCTGCATTCCAGATGCTTTGGTGATAAAATTAACATTTTAAAAAAAATTTATAAAAGTTTTATCAATACAATGTCAACCAGTTATAAGCACAAAAGGACTACAACCTTGGATTAGAATTGGATTGAATTAGAAAGACGTTAGTAAATTCAGTGTTGTCCTCCTAATTCCCAGGCCTGTGAGGCAGAAGGTAATTCCAACTGGTTGAATGCTGCTCTAAAAGGCTGTGAGATTGCTTATGTAGATGCCTTGGATAGCCTATGGCTAAAATGGCACTAGATACCTGTATTTATGTCCCTGAATATCTTCCAAATTGCCATTCATTGATGTGGGCAGGGAGATTGAATTTAGGAGTTCAGACTTTCAAAATTTATTTGTGTAACCACTAGCTATGTATACCCAGAGTAGTTAAATTGCTGATCTTGATCTTGTACATTAGTCATGCCCTTGATATTCTGTAAAATACAGAAGAAAGCAGCATCTAGCATTACATCTGGTAACAGATCCTTTCCCTTTGCAGCAGTGAAGTATTTCAAATAGTCACTCTTCATTCCTCAGCGTTAAGAGTAAAATGGATGATGACATTATCGCTGAGCGAGAAGGAAAAGATGCATACCAGTACGACTCTGTCAGTAGATTGCTAATGCAGCAAAGGTTTCAATTTCTCAGTGAAGGGCAAGGACTACATTCTTTGAAACTACACAGATGCTGAGGGGAAAAATAGAAAGAAGGAAAATCACAAAAGCTGATTTCTCCACCTATAGAAAGATAATATTCCAAAAGGTGTCTAAAAAATAAAGAACAAAATCCTTTCTTTTGTCTCAACCAATTCAAACAGTATTTCATTTATGAAAAATATCTGTCTAATGAAACAACTAATGGCAGGAATGATATATGGAAAGAGCCCCATTTTTGTTCTAATGTGATATTTTTTCTTTTCTTTGTTGACAAAAAGGTTGCATCCTAGATGAGAAAGCTAAGGCTAAAAAAGCTCACAAGAGCCAGTGTTTGCCAAGCTTGACCCATATTCATTTTTTAAAATGGGCATAAGAGCTTTTCTGTGTTTTACATGAATGACAATCGTCTCCAGTTTGAGAGGTAGTAACCATGACTGCCAGGATGGGAGCAAAATTAGAAGATCCAGAGGCAAAATTCAAAGCCAGAGACTGCCAGAACTGCTTCAGGTGCCCACAGAGAGAGTGGTTATTTTCACAAATATGGTCTGTAATTTTCTACATGGACAGGCAGAAACGATCTCTTTCCCGAGACGTATAGTTTCTGAGTAGGGTAGGCCACTTCTAAACTCACCTGTCAGCTTTAAACAAGCTAATTGTCTTACTTTGCAAACTGAATTAAATGCGCTGTGACTGGGACTGCAGATGAGGAAGAACAGGCAGGGCACGGGCACAGGCAGGAATGGAGGGGAAGGCAAAGTCAGTGGGGAAATTTAACCATCTGTTTGTTTGTTGGCTTTTCCCACAGGCCAAAAGGATTCCATAAAACGTCACAGGAATACGTAGGAGCAGTAAATATAGGCTTTATGTGCAATTTTTGTACAGAATCTCAGATAACTTACACTGCAGTTCGCCAACTTCTGTTAGATAAAAGAATATCACGAGCAGAGGAAGACGTACGTTCAGCTGCCATGAGAGCATCGTGGTGACAGCTGAGAACACCCACTTCAGCCTGAGACAGGACACACAAAGCCTGTCAGCTGGGGGGTAAACAACCTCCTGGTCCAATTTTTCTGGATGGGTTTTGAAACGTTTGGGTGCATCACTTCCAAAGGTTGTGTGTGATCTTCAAAAATACATGAAGCCAAAAAGAAAAAGCAATATGGCAGGCGACTAGGAGCCCTTTGAAAACACACCACACAGGCAAGCATTTGGGCTGTGCATACGTGTTTTTCCCATAGAATGAAAGCCTCAGTCATGGAGTAAGCAAAGTCATGAATAAAAGATAGGAGAAATCCATTAAGTCCTATAGATTGTTCCCGGAGCACAAGATAGCTCTGGCTAGGTCTGAGTGCCCCCTACACAATGGCACCTCTAACTAATCCCCAAGGGAGCCTATTGCTCCCCCAACCTTCCTTAATATTTTGGTCTATCTTTCTCAGGATTTTAACTAAGAGCTCCCTGCTCTTCTGTCAGAACAGTTCTGCCTTCTCTTTTTGTCTTTATTGTCTGGGAAACACAAGCTGTCACATCTTTCAAAGCACAAAGAAAACCAAATCCTTAGCGATGGAGAAAAAGGCACCGGATAGGACATTCGACAGGAGTTTGCAACATAATGTTCAACAAAACCAAACCAATAAAATCTGGCATGCACGAGGAATTTCCTTATATAAAGAAGGCAGCAAGAGATTTTCCCATGTGTGTATGTCTCTAATATGATAAGCAATGGTTTCAACTAACGCCTCTTTGGCCAGCACTGACACATAATAGACCATATTAAGTTTCAGAAAAAAAACAACACCCCCCCCAAACCCCCACCTTGTTGAAATGAAAGGATTTTGGAAATGCAATAATAAAAATCTGGGCTTGTGTTACAAGGGAAAGGATTGAGGATTTTTGTTGAGAATGTGCTGCCTTTTTTTTTTTTTCCAAGAAAAAGCAGCAGCTGTTCACCTGCCACTTCTGTTGGATGAGTCTATTTCTTTTAATTTGTGTCTTCAAACCAATTATTTTATGGCACGTGGTATGGAAATACCAGTCCTTGAATACATACTGCTCAACTACTAAACAACAAAGGGTAGTAGTCAAAAAATACTTTGTGGTTGAGAGGTGATATCCTGAGATACCTACATAAAAAGACTGGGAGTAAGAAACGAGGAGCAGGAAAAGATAGGATGAACGAAGGGAAATCTTTCTCCCAAGGGAGAGCTTTTACAGGCTGAACGCACTCTTGAGTGAATAGGATTTGCCACAGTTGCCTTAGTCAGGCAGACGAAGCTTTTAGACAACAATGAAGGATCCTGTTCTGTTGGAGAGAGATGATGCAAGAGGTCTTTGCATCATTCTGTGATTCACTAGTAATACTTTTGTTTACTGATGCAGTTGATTAAGATTAATCAGGTGATGTACTTCTACTAAAGGCTTTGCTGTGAAATAGCAGTTTTGAAGGTTCCTGACTGATAAGGAAAGATTAATCAGTCTGATCGCAAGCTATAGAAAGCCATAGGTCATAGCTTGTTTATGCAGCTCCCCAGGAAACACTCCAGCCGACCGATGACAAGACCATACATGAGCAGGGTAATGAGCACAATATAGCTGCAATTCGCAGCACTTGACTATTTTTAGTTTCTAGTGTGCCTAAAAAGCAGGCTTTGAGGCATTAAGAATCAGAAAAATCAGAACAGGATGCAATTTATCCTGCAAGGCCAAGAATGTTAGCCTAAAGATGTATTTAATGTGATCTTAATGGCACTGTACTGACATTCATCTGATAGGAATGATTTGATTTAGGCAGACTTAAAAAAATATATATAATATCTTAAAGGCCACAGAGCCTGCACTGTGGTTACACATGAGCATGATCCCAGAAGCAGATAAGTGGCTGATTTGCTCCCAAATGTGCAGGATCTCAAAATACATTCATGGTGGGTGAGATTTTTTTAATCTCCAGCCAGGAGTTACTATTTTTCCTCCTTCTGCTACTAGGCAAAATGTGCCTGGACGTTTTACAGTGTGTCATAAATTAAAGAACACCAAAGGGACCTTTCCTCTTTATTATAGCAATCTACACCAAAACCGCAGTCTGATTTTATATTGTAAATAAAACAACATATCTGGTTTCTAATTCCAGCAAGCTGAGCAGCTAGTTGTTAATGTGGCTCTGAAAAAGCATTTCATGCATGATTTAAGAAGCTGAGTGTAGGTAATTGTATCTGAATTATACTACTAAAAATATAGCACGGTAAAGAAAAGGTCAAATACTGGCTCTTGGGGATGGAAAGAGGTCCTCCATCATTTGTTCACATCATTCTGTTCACAAAGGCCTGCTGCGATAGGATGAGGGGCAATGGACTTAAGTTGGAGAAGGGTAGATTTAAGTTGAATATTAGAAAAAATTTCTTTACACTGAGGGTGGTTGAGCACTGGAACAGGTTGCCCAGGGAGGTGGTTGAGGCCCCTTCCCTGGAGATATTCAAGGCGAAGCTGGATGAAGCCCTGGGCAACCTGGGTTAGTTGAGGGTGTCCCTGCGACTGCGGGGAGGTCGGACTAGATGACCTTTGGAGGTCCCTTCCAGCCTGGAGGATTCTATGATTTGTCGCATGCTATTTTTAAAGTAGTGTTTCTCAAATTTTGGGTTACAAGCGAGGAGTTATAAAAGGCCTCAAAGAGGCGATGGCTGGAAGAAGCGCGTAGAAGTTCTATTCCTCCAACACGGGGAGCGAGGAGGGAAGGCGAGTGGGCTGTAGTACCTGGCTGGGGATGTTTATCTTAAGCTGGGGAATTGCTACCTACCACCCTCTCCTTGCTGGCAGCGTCTTGGTTCCTCCTGGGCAGAAGAACCGACTCGGGGGCTGCGTGAAGATCGACAGGCCAAAACGTTGAGAAAGATTGCTTCGAGGGAAGACATGACTCAGACGTGACTGGCAAGGAGAGCGCTGAACTATTGCCTTGAGTCTGGCACTGGGGCGAGGTCCCCGTTGCCAACGCACAGCGGGCAGAGGAGGAAGGGTGGTGAGAAGGCAGAGCCCCACTGCAGGGATCCTGCTTGCCAGCTCTGCTGCTGGACTGATGGCCAAGACCTGGAAAAAACCAAACAGTCTCTCCACAAAAACCAAATAAGGGACTATTACGCCAAAATTCCCCATATGCTGCAAAGTGGGAAGCTGTTGAAGCTAAGACACCTAAACACATATGTCGGGTGCCTGCGCCTCTGGGTTTTTCAGCGTTACCTGCTCTGAGTGGAGAGAGGCTGTCAGAGCAGGGAGAAGCTGCAAAGAACAGTAGCAAAGCAGCCTGGCAGAGCTACAAAAAGCAAGGTAACACAAGCAACCGAGCAGCTGTTCAAACTGGGTCCTGTTACCCAACAGGTTTTATCAATTGAGGGCTGCTGCTGAAGTGGACAAGAGTTGACCCACCAGTTGCTACATCAGAGGAAAACAGACTCTAAAATAGTTTGGTATTTGCTTTAGGCATTAGGTGTTATAAATCATCCTGTTTAGCCAACTTGTTGGAATTTTCTTTCCTTCTCCCTCCCCCCTCTCCCCCCTTAAACGACAACTGTTAAGTGATCTGTGTTTGCAAGCAGGGAAATCAGCTCGTTTTGAGCATTGAGTAATTCAGATCGGTCCTTCCAAGTCCCTGGGTGGGAGCTCAAGTGGTACTTTTGTCACCACGCTCCACATTTGAATGCCATCAATGCTGTCCTTCCTGCTGCCAGCCAAGCCCTGGCAGAAGGATCATACTAGAACTTACCAGGCTATTGCATAAAAGGGAGTCATGAGTTTCTCCACAGTTGTCTCAGACAAGTCTGGTCTCGGAGCTTACAGTCAGCTCCGGGCTCTGTGGTATGAGCAGCACTTAACAACGTGGCTCTCCTCTGTACCCCTAAAGGGGTTAAGAGCCTTGGCAGAAATTCTGAGCTGTATCTTCCTTTGCTTACCCTGTTCGCATCTTCAGCTTGAGGCAGAAGCCTGGCCGTCGTGTTCCCCAAGGAAACAAGCAACTTCTCAAGTCACAGAGCAACCATTCCAGCGATGCAGATTCCCATCTAAAGCCCTTGTTTCCCTTTGCCAGGTGGGAGCAACCTGCCAAAGTGACTTGAACGCTCATTCATCCTATACTTTGGCTCTTTCTGCAGAAGCTACTCAGCTGTCTTCATCAGGAAGCAGCAAAGGCTACAAAAACAACTGATAACATCTCAACAGTGAGCTTGAATTGGTCTTATTCTGTTGGCATCTGTTGGAGCAGATTCTATACAAGGAGAAGGTAGGCAAGCACATCCGTTAATACACAAATACCCTACTTTTAAAAATAAAGAAAAGCACTGAAATATGCTCCAGTGGTGCAGCCACTCAGATTTGAATCTTTTGCCACGTTTCATTTTTGTCCAAATTTTATCTCCAGGGAGCAAACTGTCATGCTGACTTCAAAGCACTTTGAACTTCCACAAGTTCTGAAGTCACAGCTGAAGCAGAAACTCCGTCTCCTTCTCATCTCCAGCAAGAAATGTTTTAAATGCTGGGTTTAGATGTTTGCAAAACAAGGAGGGAATAGAATCAACTTGAATGTGACTTCACACAGCTGTATCTGGGGGGGAAAGATTGACTTTAGAAGCATGCTAATGAGGTTTATCTACATTCTTTTAACTAATCATTTCCATATTTTTGCTGCTTAACGACAATACTCCAGGCCTGAAGTTCCTGCTGTTGTTGCTTTACCTAGCAATTTTAAGACTGAAGCATTAAGTTAGCACAATTTTTCTTTGCCTGAGAATTTCTAATGTATTTTATCAGGAACTACTGAGAGACTAAAAGTTGACTTGAACCTTAAAGCCAAGTACATAAAAGTTTATGTGCTGATTATAAGTCTAGGTCTGAAGTTTAATGCAGATCCTTCCTTGTACTGAATAAGATGTCCCAGGCTCTTATTAGCCTTTCAAGGTCTGATTAGAAGCCAGTGTAATTAAAACATACTTTGGCATATGATCATGCACCTTCATGATCACAGGCTGCTCTGCGTGTGCACCATGTGCATCTTATACAACATCACCGCCACCTCCCACCATGGATGCCCAAATGCAGTACTATTTTGTCCAGTATTTTATGGACTTCTGCAAGCAAGACTATTCTATTTTCTACAATGATTGGCACCACTGTGAAGTCCTGACCAGTTCCTCACATTGTATTTGAGGCTCCAGTGGTAGAAAGTCATTCTCCTCTTCTCCGCAGCTCCGTTTATGACCAGGAAGAACAATTTGGAGCTTCCACAGAAACAGGTCTCAGAGTTACTCTTGATTATACTGTTGAAGAGAACTTGCAAAATCTGTCCTTTAAGAACTGCATACGGCAGCATGGACAGCTAAAATCAAAGGGAATAACCTCTCTGACAAGACCATCTATAGCTCATTTCAGCTACAGAGATCCTTCATCTACTGCAGATGTAAAATCAAGTATGAAGGTCAGGCCAGGGATTTTTTGTTGCTATTGTTTTGAGGCTTTTAAACTTAAAGTCCAGAATTGATGACACTTACTCCCCTCAAGAGAATGAAAAAGATGCTGGTGAAGAGCAGAATGAGCACCCTAATTGCTGGGCCACAGACTGCCCTGGGCACCCAGCACCTCCTACTGAAGAACTCTGTTGTCCCAAGTGCATCTCCCAGTTCCTAGGCCACAGGATACATTCCTGACTCTCTCAGTTATTAATGAACTAATTGTTCCAAGAGGAATGATTTAAGAGGAGAGATTATTTCATTTCAGGATTATCCTATGAACCACTTTAGAGACCCAGACTTCATTCACAACCTAGCTCCAAACAAAGCAGAGGACTGAACTAACTGGAGTCTTTCACTTGCCCATTTAGTTCATTTTGGCAGAAGACTTTCTGGCTCCTTTCCGTTGGACAAATTTTTTCAGTATGTTTCTGAAATCACTTACTGGTTTGGGCCCCACAGAGACGAAGGAAACACCTGCTATGCAACTTCTTGAGGTCTTTGGTAGCCAAGTAGCTCAGCCTTGCCAGGATCTGAGTGGTTATGGAAGAATCAAGGTAACTGGCAGCTGAGTAGACTTCGAGGGTTTCAATTCTGCTCTTTAAAAAAAGTACTGATAATCATTCAGAAAGCAGAGAAGAATACGGGTACCCTCAAATATTTCATGTTAAGGGTAAGACCACCCTTGCCCTTCCTGCACTTCCCTCTCAAAGCTTCACTGACTAGTGTCACAGAGCAAATTCAACAGTTTCTTCTAATTTAGCTTGTACTTTTATTAGCAAGAAGCCAAGTTCCTCTGGCTCACAGCATCTACCAACAGATAACAACCACTGCATGTTGAGGGAAGTCTTTGCAACCACAGTCACTAAAAAGGGGGAAATTTGACAATTTTCTTTTTCCTCTTTTCCCTTGTCATTCTGTAAATACAGGAGGAATGGTAACATCGAATATTATGATGCAGTATGAAGGATTGCAATGAGTCCCAACGTCCCCCTCATGCTCTGCATTCCTGAATTCATTTGTATGGATTTTAGACATCCAGACAGTTACAGTAACATACAACCTTCAGACCAGTGTTAATATAATAATAATAATAATAAAAATCTGTTAGAAGTTATTACTTTCTGGATATCATTTATACATTTATTTGCAGCCGGGCTGGATTCAAGAGAAGATGAGAGCCTGTTGTCTTCAGCAGAAGTTATAAAAAGCCACAGTAACTCAAATGCTGAGGAACTTTTCCCTTCCTAAAAGACAGGCTACTCTGGAAAGAAAATTGTATATAGCTTGGTTTAATGCTAATAACACTAGCACTAAAAATGTCAGGTTGCAGGGAAGCATCCAGAGAGGGAAGAGGGTGGGATGCTAATTTCTCAACTTAATCAATGGGAAAAAAAAAAAAAAAAAAAAAGTAGAATCAGGCTCTTATCCTAGATAATAACTTTAACCTAGCTTAATAAACCCATTCTCAGGTAAAGAAATTCATCCGAGAATACAAAAGCTCTCGGTTTAAGTGAAAGAGTGGGAAATGTGGTTCCTCACTAGGAAAATCCAAAAGAGCTATTTGGGAAATCCTCGCTCAGACAGAGCCTTGAGGAAGATGATGACTTCCACCGACAAACTGCCTGAGCTCATGATGCAGTGGACTATATGATGCAGGTTAGGTGCCTCCGTAGTTGTTAACTTTCATGTTAAATTAGAAATAGAAGTGCAATTCCATAAATCACACAGAAAATGGCTTAGTCTGGAAGAAAGTATCTCCCTCTTCCAAACAAAACTGAATAGTGAGGTCCTAGACTTCTGGGAACAGGTTGTTATGTGGCTTGAAGGTATTCTTTTAACAGATGTGACAGACTCCAAAAGAGGATGGCCTGTGCTGCTTACATTATTGCCTGATAATTTCCAGATGTCAGTAAGTAGATTTGCAGCCTTGTTGAATTACTCATGAATCTGAGCTTATCTTTTTGTGCTATGCAAGAAGAGTAAACAAGAGAACCTCCATACAGAGTTCATAGCTCAGTACTGATTCTGGGTAAGATGTGTGTCTTCATACATTACAAGACAATAACCTAGTTGAAACCAGTTAAAATCTTGTCTGTCGTGTCACTAAACCAAAGAACTATTGTAAGTTTGTTAAACTGCACAGGAGATTCTAGTGAAACCTCTGATTCAGCAATACAACTGATTTTAGAAGATTACCATGGAAAGCCTACATAGCAGAGAGGAATTGGTAATAAGAGTAATTAGAAATAAAAATTATCAGTAATTAGAAATAAAAAAATAATTGCTTTCTTAACTTAAAAATTACTATTTATAATATAGCAATAAACCGTAAATAGGTTACCTACAGCCAGCTACAAGCCTCAAATAAAAAAAATGCTTATTTATAGCAGCATCCACACAGATATATCCGTTCCTGCCTCAACACTCCGCAACGAATACAGAAGCCTTTCAACTGCCAGTTGTGACTTACTATTTACAAAGTTTATTTATAAACTCATTTTCATGCAAGTATAAAATACTAATTCCATGGACAAATACACATTTGTTCACCACTCTAAATTATATATACATCGTATTTGCATCTAATTATCAGAGAAGTGCAAAGTCCACAGTGACGCAAATAACAATAGTTTTGTAAACTATTAGATGAACTCTCAAAGGACATTAGTAACTGCATGACACTGGCTTTTTTTTTTTTTTTTTTTTTTTT
>VZRU01008324.1:84151-145315 GCA_013398155.1 Pedionomus torquatus
GTATACTGCTGGAATCAAACAACTTTGCAGTAAAAGAACATACATTTCCGCTACATTCAAGTGATTATTTTATTACCATATATTATGTCTTACAAACTTTACTGGAGATGAGCGCTACAAAACCATACCTTAACGCAAGAGGTGTGTCGCACGGTATGTGCAGGCATAGCGAAGGAGAGAGGGGAACCGGGGAGAAGAAAAGAACAAGCCAAGAAAACTTGTACAAAAAACGGGCAGTAATACTGACGAACACGGGGTTATAATCTTACAACAGACCTGAAGGGCTGATAGAGACTGACTTTCGAAACATCTGTGCACTGTAGGTACAGTTTGGTGCCGATCGAGAGTGCGCTAATACAGTCCACGTTGTACGCGTAAGATAATGCACAAAATACGCCGATATGCATATAAACAACTAATTTGCTTACAGTAAGTAAGGGCAGCACGGTTGTAGTACTGCTCCCTTGGCACTTAGTGATAGGACAATATGTATTTGGTTTAAACTAAATTCATAAACAGGATATATACTGGTCTGTAAGATGTAAAACATACATTATCCCTTTGAACCTTCTGGGTTTATAGCATTTTTCTAATTTTCAAGTTCAGATGCAAACATGACACACTAGCTAGATATGGAAGACATTTCAGATATTGGGTTGAAACAAGACCTTCAAATTAAAAAAGTAAAAAAAAAAAAGAGAGAATCACAAATTAATTTGCATTAATTTTTAAATAAAATCTGTTACTGCTGTCCTGTGCTGAAAACAAAATCTGAAATGTTAAAAAATGCGACCTTTGGGGGCTTTTCCTGAAAAGTAACTGTTTCCTTAATATCCCTTTTGTATATGGTAATTTCACATTAAAGAACTGCTGAAGTTACTCATCTGAGAAGTTGTAACTGAATCAGAAATTTGGCCTAGCATATATCACATCACACAGAATGGAAGAAAATCCACTCTTCTTCAAAGAAACCGTGTTTCAGCTATGAAAAGATTCCAAATTTAAGCAATTGTCCATGTATTAAACAATATTAACAACCATCTGGAGGGACTCAATTTACTTTTTGCCATTTTATATTATATATAACAAATGTAATAAAATTGTTCTTAACATATAATGATGTAACACTTTAAAATTAACTGGTTTAAAATATTTTACAAAGACATTTTATTATATATGAACTATACAACACACAAGAATATGAAATATTTTGAACATATACACATTTCTGTATTTTCCACGTAGATTATTATTTTGCACCAAACATTGGCGTCTGCAATTCTAACAATCCTCTCAGATAAAACCAAAACAAAACCCCAGGATGTTTCACAATTGTGGGGTGTTTTCTATTTTCCTGAAAAGAAAACCTATTGCAAGGAGAATTTCTCTAATGCCTTTTTTCTTTTTCCAATTCCAGATTTTGCACAAAGCTTTTCAAATGCATCAACATACATAAAAAGAATAACCTCTCCGTACTTTCCAGTGCAATTTGCTAGGGAAAAAGTTTAAAACCAAACCCGACCCTTTCCCCACCATAACCATCGGGAACTGCAGTCAAAGTAAACACCGATAACCAACCACTGTTGAGACTCCTTTCCCCCCTTATTTAAAATGCAATCCTTTTCAATATCCACTGTAATGAAAGTATTTGCATAGAGCAGCCTTGTATTATTTCTAAAGAACATTATGAGCATTTTAACACAAGATAAGGCACATGTTTTTCAGCATTAATAATCTAAAACTAATCCTGAGGATCTGCTCCTCCCCCTCAGCAAAATCTGCTTTTTAATATACCCTGTATTACCTGAAGAAAGCAGAAAAGCAGTATAGAGTAAACAAAAACCGAACTAAATTTAGCTGAACTAAATTCAGAACATTTATAACTCCTGATAATAGTGTAACAAATCCACAGGTAAAGAATTAAGCCATTCTCTAAATAAATTTTCTTTAGGGGGGGGAAAAAAAAAGATGCAGCCAGTAGCACTGTAGATGTTAGATAAAATTCACATAGTATGGATGACATTTATAGTGAGTTTTGCTAAAATAAGCTCCCATCAGAAACAAGGTAGCTAAACTGTGAGGCACTTAAGGTTGACAAGAAAAGGAGGAATGCAAGGGGTCTGTTTCATAGAAAACCTGAAGTTACATATCATATCCTTGTATTAAGCCTTCTATTAAAGTGCTAGAAATGGAGACTTAAAACAAAAGGATTTAAATATAAAATAAGTGATTAAAGAGCTTAGTATGCATTAAAATTAAGTGCTTTTGATTCTCATCAATTTAGAGCTTTTTAATAGTTTTTTTTTTAAAAATAAAGTCTGGAAATAATCCACATGTGAAATCATCTTCCTTGTGCCATTGATGCTACTTGTAAAGTGCCCAATTATTTTTCTAACCAGCAAAACCATTTGCCTTATCTTATGTTGTATAGCATGACAGAGTCTGTAGTACACATGTAATCCACACTGCAACGACGCAGTCGATCTGATGGAGAACAGCACGTGCATACTTTTCGTCAGAAGTTTTTAATTCCACCCGTCACTTTGAAAAGCCAGGTCTTGGATTACATACCCACCAGTACATAGTGCAACCGACCTCATTCTCAAAATGTAATTTAGCTGTTCAAAGTCTGACGCCCAAAGATAAACTTATCAAGCTTTTCCTCGGAGCAGCCTGACACCCAGACAAAATCACAGATGGAGCTCTAGATCTGAATCACATAAATCCACTAGATGCCAAATCTGAGAAGGATCTGGGCTCTGTCGGATGGTGAAGAGGCTGAAGATGTGTGGCAGCCTGTGCATTGCTGATCACATCTAACTGGGAGGGATATGCTTCATTTACATTTCCTCCATTGAAACCGTTTTGGAACTGGCAGGAAAAAAGACAATAAAATAGTTAGTATGCAAAAACGGTTTACTTGTAAGTTTTTTAAAAATCCCCCTAAAGACACAGATTGGATGAAATAATCTTAAAACAAAATGAATGGCTTTAAAAGTTGTTGGTTTTTTTTTTTTTTTTTTTTTTAATAATGAATAAGGAGAAGTTAATTTGCACTAAACATAGCATCTGAATCACCACTGAAACTCACCCTGGTTGAAGACAAGGGGAACTCTAAGTCTGGCTAAGTGGAAAAAAAGTCGCTATTATCTAAAGTGTAATATAGTTTCCCTTTCTAGAAAGTACCGTCTGACTGCACACTCCTAATTTCCACCTCCAGCTGTTACATTTTAAAGGCAACCTATTTACATTGCTTCGTGTCTGCAATGGAATCCAGACTTTACAGCTCTTCCAGGAACACACGTGCAGGTCCTACTCGTAGGGAGAAGCGCGTTCAGGCCACGGGCTGAGCCATCACAGGGTGGGCTTTTTTTGACAAACGGCCTTCAGTATTGACAACGCCAAGTAAGAGCAATGACTGGCTTTCATCAGTCCTGACATAACTGTTCATGGGATTATTTTAATCATCTGATGTAATGCTTCCTGTCATGCTATGGAAAAGTCACTTTATCTACAAAATGCTGCATTCAGTCATGCAAAGAAAATACAACAAAGTATTTTAAACATTTACATCATCTCTTCGGCAGTAGCTTAGATCGTAAGTACTTATTCATTCAAGCTTTGTCCTTAAAAACATATATTATACTTTCATTCATTCCCCTATCAACATACATTGGGTTTTGAAAATTATTTTTTTTTTTCCTTGTAGGCAGACACTGAAATTAGAAGAACTGTACATAGTTGAAGTTTGTAGCAAGACTGCAGCCATGTGAATTATGCTTTTAGTCAAAGTTGACATACTTTTAACGACAGCTACAATAACATAAGCTAGGATTACTTCTGACAGAAGCAGATTATTAAAATATTCTTCATTAGTGAGATGAGCCTGCTCATTAAAATTTCTAAGAAAGTTCTCAGCACACAATCTATTAATTCGCAAGGCTGCTCCTGTTTAATAAACGAATACCAAGCTTAATCAAGAAATCAAATTATCTAGGACCTTTCTCCCCTTCTCCATCACTGAAAGTGTTCTTAGACTACATTGGCAACGATCCCACCGCAATTACAAGGCAGGCAGAAGGTCAAGGCAGATGACCACACATTCTCCCTATTTACCATAGAGAAATGTATATTATTTGCCATCGTGGCTCGGACACGTGATATTTTACACGATGACTTCAAGTGCAGCAGCTATACCTGTGATTTACTAATGGGTTCACATATTTTCAAGTTCTTAACTCTGATACAAGACTATGTAACATAAGCATATATCAATATAGGGTTATCTTTCTCTGAAGCAATGACATCTCTGGGTTAAAAAAAGCCATCCCTACACTAAAATATAACAGCTTTGATTTGCATAGAGCCTTACTTTGCCCTCAATCTATAGAAATCTTAATTGGCAGATGTGCCTAGAGGTCAAAACTGGGTACAGTCTTGGTATTGACCCAAGAGATGCTGGATTTTTTCACGTGAACAGTATATATAGCAGAATGGGCTGCAAAAGTCAATGCTATGTGGTTTAGGAAGATGTGACCTCTTGCCAGCCCCCACTGCATCCAGCTGGCATGCAGAAGTTTTGGACCCACCAGGACCTGGGTAGAGCTATCAGCTATCTACAATCGCTCTTTTACAAAAGGGGTTGGGATAATAATTCTTCCTTATCTCATCAAGAAGGGTGTTCCTCTTTTAAGCTCATTTGGACGAATGTTCAGCAGTTCAGAGGTAAACAGGAGCCAACGTGCCCAAGGGTAACCAACACCAGTTCTGTCTGCACTAGGCTTCTGCTTACGTGATGCAGCGTAGGGATAACACAGCAAGAGGGGCTGGATTTGCCTCTAAACAGCTTCAGTAAAGTGGGATTTGTTAATTTCTTTTCTTTAATGATAAACAAGCTAAACACAGTATTATTGGAGCACAGCACCCTAGTGAATATGAAATAAGAGGTATTGGTTTATTGCATTCAGAGATGCTGTCTTAATCATTAGTCACTAAACTCTTTACGGATCGATGAGAAGAAAAAGTAAGCAAGAAAAATTACAAAGTTTATAGCAAAAACAATTAAGGCAGCATAATGACAACATAATCTACAAAATAAATATATTTGAAACCAGCCAGGAAAAAAAAAAAAAAAACAAACAAAAAAAAACCAAAAAGAAAGAAATGGAATTGCTTATGCGTTGGCAGTTCAAAACTGCTGCACCACACAGTATAGCTTTTGTGAAAAGAACTATTCTATACTATTATAGGGATGAACTTGGGTGACCCTGGAACCCTATTATTGAGCACTGCGAAGGACTAATAGCACTGACCACAGCCAGGCAACACACAGCCAAGCTCTGTGCAAGTTTGCGCGTTGCAGTTTGCCAAAGTCTCTTCGTGCTATTTCAGCCCTTGGGCACTCAAGCAGAAGCTATTCATCTTGTTCAACTGTCCTATATTTTAGCTAAATTTCTGCAATTCTGCAATTACAGTTGTTTTTTTTTTCTTTCCACTAGTGAAGCAGTTTTTAAAAGGATGTGTTTTGTCCTCGTATTAAGCATACTGAAAAACTGGGTATATTCTACTCACATTCTTCACCTCTCTTGTGTAGGTTAAACACCAGCTAATACTTTAATTCTGTAAAGGCTTATGCATGTGCATACGGATTTATGATGTGCATGAGGATCAGTGCTTCAGAACATTAACTCATTGAGGTTAAAACACAATGACTTGTGGCTCTGTACTTGAGCAGCATTAATAGAAATAAGTGGTACGATTTGAAGTACTTCAACACAGGTCATTCAGAATCAGGAACCACCTTAGTAAGTGATTTTTTTTTATTTCCAAGTTAATTTTATCTATAAAGATCTGTGCTTAAAACTGTAGTTCCTGCTACAGCCAGGCTCCTCTCTCCTAAAGCTTTTATTACTCATTCTTAGCTCAATGTGAAAAAGGTCCAACGTATCTATTGTGAATATAATATTATCCTGCTCTTTTGTCTTCAGTGGACAATTTAGACAGTGGCTTGAGTAACAAGCTGACTTTCATTTATAGCAACATATAAAAATACTTTTTGCAGTATCATGATGTGTAAAAATGCAATAGTTTCTAATAAGAAACGGCATGAAACATTACAATCTGATACTGTAAGCAATTCTAAAATCATTGAGAAATCTGAGTAGCTAGAGAACACTCACATTTTACAGACAAGATATTTTTCTGGACCCTTACAACAAATTAAGTGAAAGCGACTGTGCCAGACTGACATCTGTACCACGCCTCTAAAAAAAGATATATAAGTAAATTTCAAGCTTTTGAAGAATCTCCTTTTACTTTGCTCCTACTGGGAAAAGACATTCCCGTAGCGCTAACCCATCAGTTTCAAGCTCAGTGGTTCAGTTACAACAGACCCTGCATCTCGGTAGCCACCTGGAACAGTAAAAAACCACGATTCAAAACACAAGCAAGGCTGTTTACCTTACCTTGTTCAACAAGGTTTGTTGACTTGCCATCATGGGATCGTACTGCATTTGATCCACGCAGCCGGGCTGTGCTTCTTGCGTGCACTGGTACATAGAGACAGCGCCCGCGTAGCAGGTTTGAGGAGTCAGCATAACTGGCTCGGAGTTTATCCCACACTCAGGGTTTTCAGGGACTTGCTGCAAACAGCTAAGAAAATCCTCCAAGTTGGAAGAAGCAGAATAGGTCGACCGGTCAAAACCTGCTACGGGGAAATCCACCGGAGCAAAAGTAGAAAGCTGCGGCACGGTGGCTGTGGGTTGCTTGTAAGGAATAAACTCTTGCCTACACGCATAGGGGGAAGTGTTTGCTTCTGATTTGTAAGAGAACTCGGGTGTCGTGTTGTGCATGTCAGGGAACACATACTGCTGGGGCTGCTGCTGCGAGCAGCTCAGAGGCACGCCAGTGCCAGAGCTCCAATTTGTGAACATCCCATTGACTTGCATATGTTTCATCTTTTGACAGAGCAGCTGCTGCTGTTGCTGCTGCTGTTGTTGCTGCTGCTGAAGTTGATGTGGATCTAACTCTTGCTGTACCAAGCAGCCTTCGTTCTGGACCAGGGGCTGCTGCTGGTTACAGCTCGAGTATAAGAAGTCAGACTTATTTAAAGAATCCTGAACGTAAGTGAGGATTCCATCAGTTATGTCGATGTCTCCAATATCATCCATACCAGATAATTCAGTTTTAAAAAACTCCTCATCCTGCTGAATACACTTTAGATCCTCAAAGTCAATACCCAGATTTTTCATGATGCTGTACAAATCACTGGTTTTGTTGTCCAGGAAGAATGTTGGGTTGTCTTCAGGAGGCGGAACAGTGCTGTCCTGGGAACACTCTATTACCTCCCGTTTGAGAACACTGTGGCTTCCAGCAGGTTGGAGACTATCAGTCCAGCCGCTGCTGACACCACCGCCCAGTTCATCCCTGCTGTCTGCAAAGAAGTTCCGCTCAAAGGAGAGTTTATGCGATGCTGGAGGGCAGAGATACACAGACTCATCTTGCCTCAACATGGCACCTAGGAGGGAGTTGGGATCCACAGAATCATTGTGCAGCGTTGCTTTGGGGCCTTTTCCTGTCGTGCTTTTATTCTTTGACTGAGAGGGATCCATAAGGCTCGACATAGGGAAAGACACCTCATATAACACAGCCTCACCAGTGGCAAACATGAAGGGCAACTTCATGTTACGCTTCCGTAGATGTTCTGCCCCTTCTTCATCTCTGAAAATAAATCATACATACGCGTATAGCATAACACTGCAGTACTGAACAGTGACCGTAATCTTTTTTGTCCCACGGATTTAATATATAAAAAATGAACTATTCTATTTGAAGGCATTTTTCAAATTCCCAGCTATTGCAGCTCAACTTGGTTGAGTTAAACCAAGAGGCTAATTATGAAATAAGGAGCTTATGACTGTAATACCACCTTTACCTATTACATTTGTAATTAAATCTAGATAACATGCACTAGTTTCAGCACATTATGAGCTGAAATGAAAATAAGTGGGCTTTGTTCCATGCATTGTGTTTTTCTTGGCACAGAAAGTACATGAATACTTCAGTATCGCCTTTTAAAAAGGGACGTCTCTTCTCCATTTTACAGACTCCTCAGTGAAAACCTGTATAATAATGCTGAATTCCACATTATGTAAAATTTAGTTCAGCACCTTAATTACTTAATTTCTTTATGTTATATTATCTATAGTTTCTTCTACACAGCTGCAGTTGGATTTCTTAATTTTTGCTAAAGCTGACACTGAATTAAGAATAGGTTGGGCAGAACAACTGGGTGCTAGTAGCATTGCTCTTATTTTTTATATGAAATCAAAACATCTAAAGCTTTACACAAAAAGGACTATGCCACATTAGTATTGAAAGATCAGAATTCTTTTCAATGGTTGTTCATAAATTGAAAGAGCTTTTCTTTTTGAGGTCCAGAATTTAAAGAGGATTTATTTAAAAATAAAGAATTCCTTTCTGAACACAAACAAGCTCAAAAGTTTTCATTTTTTGAAGCATATCCGCTTTATGTGCTGATGACTTACGTAAGAGGTCTTTGCGTGGCAATGATGTAATCTGGTCTTCCATTTTTGTAGACGAGACGCGCGTTTGCCTGTACCCAGGCCCATCGATTTTCTTTGGTTAGAAGCCGAAATACAGTCATTCCACTCTCACCCGTTTTCATCACTAGAGTTAAAGAGCGAGCATACTGTTTACCATCCAGTGAACAAAACCAGGAACATCTGGCATGTCGTGAAAATAAACCCATTTGCACAGCAATTTCTCAAATCTCATATTCTTAATTATTCATTTTGATGCAGCACTGAAGTAGTCCTAGTGAAACAGGACGGTCGATCTCTTTAAGATATCTACTTTAATTTACTGGCCAGAACTGCAAGCAATTGTATCCACTACAGACTGGCAACATCCTATATGGAGCTACATCCATTATTTCTGCAATAACAGAAATTAGTAAATACTAGAACACATGAATGTCAATGCCTAAGTGTCTTTTACATCCAAAAAGTGACTGTTAAAAAATTAGCTCTGAATCCAATTCTTTCACATTTTGAATAGTTAATGCAGAGGTACTTCAAAATCAATTATTTTTCATTCCCCCTATCACTTCACTAGCAAGGCTTGATAAACATACTACATTTTTGTTATACATTGCTGAAAACACTGCATTTTCTAGACAGAAAAAATCGATACAAAAGTGTTAGGAAAGTTTAAGAATCCTAATAAAAAGTAATCATTGCTGCAAGACTTCATTTTTATCTTGGCATAAGAAATGGAGCAAAATCAGTTTCAAAACCTAAATTTCAAACCAAAATTTCATCCCATTCTGTTCTAGAAATATTATTTTTCTTATTCCTTACCAAGCATACAAAACCACTGACAGGCACCAGTGACTGAGCTGTACCCGAAACAGAAAACCTGCTTTATACAGGTTGGGAGGGGGTGGGGTGTGTGTCATTTAATTGTATATCAAGGGCCAAAAGAAAAAACAATTTTTCAAGAGAAATCAGCAGAAAAGCAACATCAAACCAAAACGTCCCAAAGATGTTTCTGTAACTAAAGAAAAATACACTACAGGTAACAAAAAAGTAAAGAAAGAAGTCCACTAAGTAGGCACATATGAGATAGCTGATACTTATTACCTTAGCTTAAAACACTCTACTTCTCAAGTTGTTACTTAAACCAAATCAAGCTGCTAAGAATCAAAACCAGAAACTTACAGGATGCTAGCACGCTAAATCAGAGATTAATTTCTGCTAAAAATCTTAGACTGATAAGAAAAGAAAATTCTTTATTTAACTTCTTAACAGGAAAGCTATCTTTGAAACAGTCCCTTTGCAGTAAGGAAGTTGTAGAACAGACATTGGTTTGAACACAGAAGGAAGCAAGAAGAGCAAGATGTGACAGAAACTGGAATATATAACCTAAAAGGGTCTAGATGGGAATATTTCTTCATTCAGTATAACCTTTAATAGGGAGGCAAAGATCACATGTAATGAATAGCATTTTGTTAAAGACCTTTTTTTTTTGAAAAAAAAAAAAAAAAGAGTACTTAATATAATTTTTCAAGTATGAATATAATCCATGCTTTGATTTTTCAGCCTTTCTTAGGGAATGAAGCTTACTTCGGACATGATTTTCAGCACAATAGAGCATATCAGCTGCGTGAATAAACTGGTATCCTGTTCCTCTCATACACAGCTCTGCTTCAGTGTATCCCAGGACAATCTTTCCTCTGGAAAGTAAAAACAAAAAATTGCAACACCGCTGATGAATCAACTCACAGAACCAATGCCAAACAAGTTAATTAATGGCTAGAACATTTCAGACGTAAATGCTGCCTACGTTTCGTTGCAATATCAATTGTATGAAGCAGCATGATGGTTCTAACAAAAAGGAACAAAAAGCCTGTGTTAACATTTTGTTCATTTTAACATTTTTTTAACTTTTACTCACATGAGTTTATACAACCCAAGAAAAACATTCTGGCTCATCACTAGACAAAAAACAGTTTCACTGGATGTTATTCTATAAATAGGCATGGAAATCCATACGAGAGATTCCACTGAAAAGGAGTCTGAAAGTTGAAGGCATTATCAATCAAAAAATAGGAGGGAGGGGAGAAAGAAGGGAAGAGGCCAGAGGCTTTTCTTTGGACAAAGCAGCATCTTAATTGGGCTTCTTGCCATGTTGATGCATAGTTATGTTATGTTGATCTAATAATGGAATAGCATTTCCAATTTTCATAGTGGGAAAAGAATGGTTTGGGAATGGCTAAAAGTCAGTGTGAAAAAAAAAAGAAATAAAGAGGGCTTCATTTGATTATTTTGAAGTAAATAATATTTCCATTGTACTTTACATGCATGTGAACTGAAGGAACACTTGTTCTATCAGTTTCAAAAGCAAATTTCAACTAATTTCACACGTTAAACGTTTCTACTTCTCTAATTCATTAGTATTCTGTCTTTTATGGGGAATTTTGGGCTAGAGTCTTTTGGTTTTTTGTTTTTTGGAGGAGAGGGTGTTCTGTTTTATACATGATTGAGAGTCAGAAAGCAGTATGCTCTTTCAAGTGCACTATGACAATTCCATTTCTCTTCTTCCTCTTCCAGCAGGGCTGAAGAGAAAATTCTTAACAGTTCCTAAGCAATCATCAATATTCACTGAAACAGCAGCCAGCTTTGCATTTCAAATTCATACTTGACGCCCGTCTCATCAACAAACTATTAGAATATTATACAAAATAACGTGCACCTACTTTGCATCACAGCCAGTAGGTGTGAAATCCAGTTTGTGTTTTGTTCGGAAGATGAAGTTTTTGGTTCGTATCTCGAGGATGGATGGTGGCTGCAGGGGAGTAGCTACTGCAAAGAGAGCAAGCTGAGGAGACAGGGTAGCGCCATCCTTCCCTTTCTTATTCTGTCCATGGAGAAACTTTAAGCGTCCTTGAAAATTCATAGCCTTAGGATGAGGTAAAAAAAGTAATTGTTATATATGCTGGAGATACTTAAGAGTAAGATACTTCTGTTACAATGTAAAAATGTATTTATTTTTTAAGACCCATCCAATTCAAATTTTGTAACACTACATACACAGAAGTCAGCGAACAAATACAAAATACTGTTGGTACACTCCTGAGGATGTCACTTTGAGATCTAGCATTAAACTAACTGGAAAAAGAATTAATGGGAAGGTTGCTTTGTAAAAACAAAACAAAACACATAGTAGCAACTGCCAACAGGATCTTCTAATATGCTAATAAGCATGGTATTATACATACATACAATTAACGTAAGGTTAATTATCTTGTATTTCTGTCAGTCATTAGTATAAAATATCCAAGTATGTACAATTGCAAAATCATATATAAACAATTCTATTTGCAAGAAGTGACCTAGAAGTTGAAAAATTGACATTTCTTTTAAAATTGACAGCATTAACAAACAAAAAGATGTATTTAAAAAGTGCAAATACAGACTTTCTTAAGTAAAACGGAAAATTGTGGTTCTCTTAGTTGTTATGCCTCATGCATCTCAAGATACCCAACAGAAAATAATCTGTGCAATGCTTTTTTATCCACAGACCAAAAAGCAGATGCTTATTTGTATTTCACTGAGGAAACTGAGCCATGAGAAACAAGAGAAACTGCACCTGGTTGTAACAACGTGTTGAAGGGGACACATTTAGTGTCACTAACTGAAACAGGCCAGTTCAAGCAGCTCAGATATCTATAGAGACGTAACAAATAAAGTCAGGTGCTGTATATACTGTAAAGATAACGCAGATTTCCCAGTTACAAGCATGTGTGGAAGTCTTTACATAACTCCATACTCACCAGGAACCCAGACGAATTATCCAGGAGACATCGTAACCTGCAGATGAAATTCCTTTCCATAAAGGAAGAATTCTCTGGAGGAAGCTGGTCTGGGTTATAATAGGTTGCTGGCTGTGAAAAGCCATTATCTCCTACAGGAAAGGATTATTTATAAGGATTATTTTTAGAAGAACACCTAGCAAAGGCTATCTATAACAAATCATCTTCCGTCTCATAAACAAAGCATTAGGCCGCGACCTGAGTAAGAACAATGTAAACTGGAAGCATCCTCAGACCCCATACTGATTATAATACCAGGTGAAGTCTCAGTTCTTTTGATGGGGTTGTGTTTCACAAGCTACGGTCTTTAAAAACTGCAAGTTACTTTTTTAAGTGGTGCAGTTTTGGTTGTTTTGCTCTGGGTTTTTGTTTGCTTGTGGTTGTTGTGGTGGTTTTTTTTGTTTGTTTGTTTGTTTAAATTATTCATTATGTTTGTCAACAAGCCAGACCCTGACTCAGCTCTCCTGTAGAGAGCAGAGTTCTCAGCAGAGAGCACCTCCCCACATATTTCTGCATTGGCAGGATCTGCAAAAGGCACAGTAACTGAGTAGCCAAAACATCGGTGGATGGTATCAAACCATGCAACAGTCACTTCTCAGATAGCCAGCTGAAAACTGCAGCAATAAAGAAAAAGAAAGGAACCACCACAGTCAATGAATGGGAGTACTTTCTCTAATAGATGCAAAAAAAAAAAAAAAAAAAAAAAAAAAAAAAAACCACAAAAAAAAAAAAAAAAAAAAAAAAAAAAAAAAAAAAAAAAACGACTAACAAGTGAAAATATTTCTGGGCTGTGCTGATGAAGAAAACACCGTAGTTACATCTCCAAAGGAACCTGGAACATTTGGGGTGTTTTTTAAAAAGACTCAAAAACATGATTTACAACTAGGGTAACAACATGATGTTCTTCTGCAGCTTCAGGACAGGTATTTGCTGCTAAGTGGCTAGAAACCAGACAAACATTTGGAATATAAGGACAGGAGAAATATTTGAAGTTCTGACAGAATACGTATGTTCTGCATGAGACTACATATACAGAGATACCAGAACACATCTACTCAGAGAAAATTTAACAGAGACCTTGCTTATAATACATACAAAAAAAAAAGAGAAGATTTATAAACTGAGTTTATAAACTTACTCCCTAGAATCACACACACAGAAAATTAAGAAAAAACAGTGTAAAATGCTACTGAGCATGTTAAATACTCTGTAACTTAAAAAGTAGTCCATATACTCTGAGAGAGCTGACTGGCATGCACAGACAAAAGGAGAAGACAGATCTTAAGAAAGAACCCGTATTGAACCTTCCAGACCTTTAGATGAAAAATCAGGGAGAGCAGGTCACTTAATCACACACCACCTTATGTTCTCTGGAACATAATTCTGTCTCTTGGACAGCTGGAAAAACTTACAGAGAAGGCTAGGTGGGATTTACAATGGAGAATCAAGACCAATGGAAAACAAATGAAGACCAAAAGCCAGTTCAATTTTATCTCCTATTAACTCAAGCGACTGAACTGGAGTCATATAAGATTGCTGATGTCTCCCCAGGAGGCCTTGTAACCCAAGGCCGTATAAATCCAACAAGAATGCCGAGTAATACAGCTTTTCAGATGAAATCAGGAGATAGATTTGTTTTAAGAAAAAAAGGTATCTATATGTATTAAAAAGGAAATGGATTAAATAATCAAAAACAGAGGGGATCCTTATGATCATAGCTTTATCCTTATAAATCTCAGTTCAGTTTAAAAATCCATAGCACCTAAACATTTTACACTACTCGAGGCCCAAAAATAATTAGCAGCTTTTAGTAAGCTAGGAACACAAGATCTAAACCAAACGATTTGCTGTGATCCTTCTCAGCACTCCCCGTCATTCAGTCAAATCTGATGCCAAGTCAACCTGGCATCGTGCTTTTCAAACACAACCTTATGTAAAGTCACATGCACTTGCTTAAGTGCTATAGAACAGCGTTTCACTCTAAAACAAACAGCCACCACATAACCCCCTGATTTCTGAGTGCCAGCAGCTGTTTGCTATACCAAATTGAAATATTAACTAGTTCTGTAGCATGTTTTCAACCGGATTGTGTAGATTGATCCACAGATGATATAACAATGTTGACCATTGAATGAAAAATAGAAATATCCTGAGCTGTGAGTCAAACAAGTAAATAACTGGTATTTTAGCTCTCTGTCAAATTATGGTATTTTCCCTACTATAAAATACCAAATGGGAAATAATTAGAGTTTTAAAATCAAGCTGCTTTATGAATGAGAGATTTATAAAGAAATTATATGGACTATGGACTTTTTATGGATTAAGAAAACAACTATAACCATGTAACTCAGAGTACCGTAGAGCTTCACCTATGTATTTTAACAACTCTTGTGCAAAATGGAGCATTACAGCTGTCATTATTATCAGGCAGGCAAACGCTTCCCGTATTACATGTAATTATCTGTACCAACACACCCCTGGACCAACGTGTGTTTCTCAGTACAGCGGGTCCCTCAGGCATCAGTCATTAACATGTGACAATCCGATGCTCTAACAAGAGCATCACGCTGTTTGGTCTTCTTAAAGGATCATCTATATAATCTTTTATTCCTCTTCCCCTTTTACTCCCAAGAGAAGTACTGGTCTGTGTGGCAGCCTGCATGTAAGAGTGACAGATGGGGAAGAGTAAAATTCTTCCAGGACCAGGAACACATGATTCCATATACGAACACTCTAACAAACCCATTCTTAGTTGTGGAATGGATCTACCAGCCTGAAGAGCTTAAAGAAGCTATCATACCCCACTGTCTGCTGGCCTTCCTAAGCTAATAAATCTGAGGGCATGATCTGTAACCGGGTGCAGCAGATGTCAAAGAGAGATCATTACTTCAGAGGAATCATTTCCTCATTCAAACTGCCCTTGAAGATGAGCTGGATAATTGAGAGCAAACACCAAAAAATAAATAAATAAAAATAAATAAAATAAATAAATAAAAATAAATAAATAAAAATAAATAAAATCAAGCTTCCTTGTTTCTTATGTCACCAAAAGAGACTGTCCACTTTCAACTGCCCTGTTTGTAACACAACGCAGGAAGATTACCTGCTTTGCTATTTATGCTATTTACCACAGGACTACTGATCAATCATCCATGGGAGACATTCAGCCATTTATGTTCCAAACTCAAATTTGCTAACTTAAACCAAGATTAGTATTTTAATCGTGCTGTGCTATGTATAGAAGTGCTTATTTAAAGTGCAAAAAAACCCCAGTAATTCCCACTGCTGGTTAAACATACTAATAAAACTCAAGTAAGTTTAAAAGGTGTTACTCCTTCCTTTTTTCGTGCAGAAGAACCTAAATCTTTTTACATACAAAAATTTAAAAAAAACCCACAACTAAGCAGACATGCAAACACAGAAGTGGGCTGTATTCTCACCTTGCACGCTTGGTCCAGAATCTGCAGACTGGGCAGGATTTAATGCCCAGTGTAGCTGTCGTTGAAACTCAGGTCTGTCCTCTGTGTGAATCAGTTCAAACACACTCTGGTGTATAATATCAGACTATGTACAAAAAGGAAAAAGGTGGGAATAAGAAATTTCTACATTAATATGACACAAATTGTCTGGTTGACAACACTGCTATGGATACAACAAGATCCATTACGTCAGGTATTTCTTAACAGGCTTTTACCTAAGCAAGCCTGGAACTGCTATGCTTCTCTTTTCCTTGAATCATTTAATTTTACATACTTGTAGGTAAAGTCCTTGCCAGCTGGCACTTGGACATGACCCATTCTAGGTGCTACAGGCATATAAAAGAAGCCAAAGACCCAGAACCAAAAAACTTCTAAATCTAAGCCAAGTAGACTATGAACATTGGTTTTCTCTGCCTGAAAGCTTCGTTGCTCCTTAAAGATGCATTAAAATCTGTAATTATTAAGCTGTCGTATCACTTAATTAATAATTAATTGCTTAAGTGCTATAGAACAGCGTTTCACTCTAAAACAAACAGTAAGCCACCACATAACCCCCTGATTTCTGAGTGCAATAATTTCTGAGTTCAATAATTAATGTAATTATTAAGTGCCGTACCACTGATTGCACGGTTAGGAATGTGACCTAAATGGCAAAGCTACCACAGCCAGGATCAGTGGCTGAGAGAAATTAAGGGGAGGAAAAAACCCCACCCAAAATATCCAAGAAAAGCCTCAGTCAACTGAGAAGAGTTAAACTACCTGTTTCCCAGATGGATCAAAAATCCAACCATTATATAAACCAGAAAATATTTGAAGTAAAACAGATCTAAAGAAATTAAGATGGAGCTGGCAAAAGCAGAAACCTAGCTCAAATTTTGCTTTGATGAATTTCATAAAAGAAACAGTATTTTCCAGAATAATTTGCCAGAATTGTTGTGACTTTAAGACTTCACTTCTATACCATGCACTTGATTGGCGTTACTACACAAATTTCTTGCCCGATTTCTTTTCCAAACTTTTTTCCTTCATTCCCCGACACTGAAAGAATCTGTAACCCCAGGAGTAACCATGTTTTATTTGGACTATGTTCTTTTACACAAACATTCCCTAATCTCTTATCTGTTAGCTAAAATTGCAGACTGAGCAAATTTTTTTCTTCCTATTTTTAGACACCAACTGAATCCATCATCATCCAGTATCCAAAGACATACACCAGTAACCGTAGTTAAGCTTCTATCATCTTAACAGAACTAATCTCAAGACTTCTTTATGGAAGGCAACACTGTGTCTTGGTCTTTACTACTGTGATACCTGGCTTGCTAGGCCAAAAAAGTTATCGAGGTGTGACCTGCACCATAAATTGCAAATACAAAATGCTTGTTTTGAAATAAAATAAATACGAGTGAAAGACCACTAAAATTCTAAAAATACTGAAATCGCTCAGTTGACGCTTAAAACTTTAAGGCATATGGAGTTAATTTTGTATCAAAGGTTTCTATTAAAATAATTACCTTCCCATTGAATTACATCTCACTCAGCATCATAAACCGGGTAACACCACAGTATAAATTTCAAACAGTTGTTCCAGTAAAGACTAATTAAGTGCGAAAATTTCCTATCTTGCCTAACTCAGCTTTAGAAATTATATTCCTGTTGTGCTTGGCCCGAGGTCCCATTTCAGCTATGTAAGCTGATAGAAAAGTATTGTGGTTTCAAAGCAATCCAACCCAAAGTACCCAACTGAGATTTTTATTACACAAACTATCAGACCCTAAATATGAACAGTGATGCCCTCTGAAATGAAGCAAAACCTCTGCAACAACTAGAGAAAAAAATAAACTTACTTGTTGGAATCCCAAGTAGTCCTGGATAGTAGAAGAGACATAAAAAACCAGAGCATCGGCCGTAACGACTAATACAAAACCATTTAATGCCTGGGGAAGAAACACACCAATCTGTCAGCTTCAGAGACAGAATTCCAGTTAATTATTGTGGCTGTAAGTCTACCTATAGCCAATAAAATGTGAAGCATGCAAAAACGTATCATTATCTGACTGCATAAACAGAAGGACTCTTCATCACATCTGTAGAGTACACATGACACAACAAAGAAAACTGCATCTAATGGAAAAAAAAATAAAATAGGCATTTTGGAAAACTTAGGGGAGAAGCCAAACCCTGTTGATGATTTTTAATTACTCCTGATTGTAGATGAGGGACGGCAGCATGAGCAACTAACTGCAAGCTTATCGAATCTCAACCACGGCTCGCAGTGCTCCGCGCAAAGAGGAGTGGTGTCACAAACCCATTCCCCAAACCTGCTCTATTCATAGCACAGACGGGCCTAAGTGGACAGGAAATCAAGCCATCAAGATCCCCTATATGGTCCAAGAAAACATTTTATGGCTTACTTAAAATAGAAGACCTCTGCACAAGCGGGCCATTACAAGTAAACAATGTTTTTGAAGAGATTTCCCCCTTCGCGAAGCAGCAGACTAAGCGGCTCCTTGCTCAAAGTCACGCAAAGGGCATTTATCTGAACTCCCAATCAATACGGTTCATGGCAATTGTTGTGATAGCAAACAGTACATTTGTGACTTGGCAGCTCATCTGAAAGGTGCTGATTTACTTCTACGGATTTCAGTCAAGATTTAACAAAAGGCTGTCTCAGGGGACTGGATTAAGTATATTGTGCCACTTAATTTCCTCAGCCGCATTCAAAGTCAAATTTGGCCAGCACACTCACAACACATTTTTTCAAGCTCTTTATCATGCAAAGTTATTGTAACATAGAAAATGTAAAGTGAAGGAATCCTGTATCTTACTGTAACAACATAACAATGTATTTTTAAACACACATCATTCTTCCATAAACTTTAACTCCCATAGCTCCCAAAGAACACACCATAGTTGCTTTTCCATATTTTGCAGAGATACGGTTTTACTATTTCTTTTACTAATACAGTCTAATCAAGTCAAGTTAAATATCCAGTTCGATGACTGGTTTTTAAATGCTGTGAACCACTCCTACTTAGTGTGGAGAAATTTCTGAACCTATTCTCATAAACAGTTGAGAGGTCTATAAAAACTCCTTATGTAAGCTTAGTGAACTTTACCTGAATGCAGTACAAGCTAAAAAAATAATTAATAATAATGTGAAACTTGATAGCATAGAGAATCCAAGAAATCTTAAGTTGTTATGCAGAACCCTTGGTTTTGATGAAGTTCACAGTAACTCCAAGGGAGTGGAATGTTGCAACGGCAGGTTTTTCTGTCCTCTGCTGACCTACTCTGCAGGGCATTTCACCTTAAGTGGCTGATATAAAAAGCCTGCAAAATGCACAGAACCTAATTCTGACCCACATGTTAAAATTGGTTATTCTGCTCTGTTTCATACAAAGCTACAGCTCTTATACCTGAAATGCAATCACATTTTACAGAGCCTCTGGTATGCAGTCCATCTTGAAACAGGATTGGTACTGCACAAATCACATGCTTTTTGTAAGCCAAATATTCTGTAAAACCTAAGGTTTTTTCCCCAAAAATTTAATGCAACAAATTACTGGAAAAAATACTTAAAAACATGCAGGTATCCAGGATATACCGATAAATTTTAAATTGGTTTTGATGGAGGTTTTGGCAAAATGCAATCCTAAAGTAATTATCTTGAAAGGATTTATGAAATTTCTTAGAGAGTTTACTCTTCTGGAGCAATATTTGTGCTTAAAAAAAAAAAAAAAAAAGGAAAAAAATACTCTCAATATTCCAAATACATTTAAAGAACTTTTCATTACTGCTGAGAATTAAAAAGATATTTTAAGAATTTCTTTGAAATTGTCATTTGATTTGCACTTTGTATGATAAACTTGCTTAGAATGAAATAGATTATGTATCTAAAATAAGAATCTGAAGTAATTTAAACAATTTTAAAGGAGATGTAGCTTAATTTTAATGAAGGCACATCTACATTTTTGATCTCTGCTTCCACAATATATTGAATGACAGTATCTGTGTGTAAATTAAAGACAGTTTTCTGTTAGGAAACAAGAAAAAACATCTGATGAACAAACAAAAATAAATATAAACAACGTGGTACATATTCATACAACCCTTGCAAGAAAATAGAGAATAAAAGGGAAGTGTTCATCATCAGTTATAATTTATGGAAACCCATGTGAGATAGAAGACCTGGGAGCTTAGGCAGAAGGGAAGGATTTTACCAATATATATATTTTACTGATGCTCATTATCTTCTAGAAATTTCCCACTTCCATCACTCATCACTTCTTATGTACCCTAAGAAAGCTCCACCTGCATACCCATTCTTGAATTTTCATATATATATATATAAAGTATTTAGAAAACAAATTCATTTACGAAATTCAGTTACTTCCCAGAGAGGGCAGAATTTACAGTAATTTACAGAATCTACATTACAGGTTTTTGAAGACAGTTACTCACCAAATTTACAGTAGATGACTAACCTATCTGACCTTTAGGAATATTGTTTCTTTATAGTAATATCCTTATTAACAAAACAAAAGATGGGGAAAAAACAGCTCTAAGAAATGACTCAGAGTTAAGAGAACCCTATAGTCTAACATCTGCTCTATAAAGTCACAATCGCCACCAGAGAAAAGTGCAAGAGCTATCTAATATAAGCCTAAAGAAAACAGGAAAACTGCCTTTTTCGATGTCATTAGTGAATAACTGTTGTGTTAAATATGTTAAATATGTTGTTGTTATTTTTTAAAACGTAAAATCTTTGTATCTTCTGCAAAACATACCTGCAATAAGAGTTCTCCTTCCAGGATCTGCATCCCTTCTCCATGTTTCACTGTTCTACAGTTTTCCTGAATGCCATTTCTTTCTGGCCTTGCAGAGTTAGAAGATTTTAATGCAACTAGGAAAAAAAAAGAGAAAGAAAAAAGTTGAGAGATTTTTGAAAGGCTCTCTAGACATTTATCTGATGATGTGCTATTTTGTTTAAGAAAAGAGATTATATTTTAAAAATACTTATAAAGTCAATTTAATGAAAGATTTCTGTTTCACTGTCAGATTTTTCCGTTACTTTTAGGGATAACTCCAAATTTGTCCATCCATCTCCTCTTTAAATTGTAATACTTTCACAACAGAGTCAGTAGTATTGAAATAAATGCAAATATCATTATTTTATTCTTTTTTTTTTTTTTTAATAAATCTCTTTTTCTTTCCTGTAAGGCTCAATTTTAGTTTGTCATTCTTGTTAATAAATGACATTTTTGTTTTTCTATAGCAACCTTCTACAACTTGATAACAACTCCGCTTTAAGGTATGACAACACATAATGCTTGTCCTATTTTAGGCATCAAACTATGGTAGCTAAGACAGAAACATGCTCTAGACCTAAAGGAGGATAAGATACAGGAATCCTAAATGCATATTACACAATAAAAATATCAAAGAAAAAAAAAAGTATTTCAAACAAAAGGGCTTTTTTTTTTTCCCTTCCCCTGCCACAGTTACATTTTAACCATTTGCACAATTAAGCATACTTTACAATTTCAGAGAAAATACTATAACCAGGAACCACCATTATTCACAAGCAGGTCAAATTGAAGGAATAAAAAAATCATTACTTGGTGAATAAAGGATGAAAAATCGGACCAAATTGCTACAAAGTATTTGAAAAACATACTGTCTTCCACCTCCACACTGTGTCTTCTAACAAACAGGATGCTGTCATGTAATACTAGATACTCAAAGACTGTCTGTAACTCAAAATTTAGCTACTTTCCATATAGTTCTAAAAAGAAAATAAATAAATAAATAAATAGAAGTCTCCAAATCTCAAATGAATTTGAGCGGGTCTGCAGTATCTAAACAGCCGAAAAATCACTCGGAAAAATCACTGCGCCTTAAACCTTTCCTATCAAGCTAAACACCATCCCCCAAACCTCCTAAACTCAAATTTTCTATACTCCAAAAGCAAGGGAAATTTATAGAAGTAACTGCACATCTGGAAAATAAAACCAGTTGATCTCATAATGATGAGATATTCACCCTAAATTCCAAATGATTTTTCAACCTGCTGAAAGCCTTCATTTTTCATCTGCTCAGAACTTTAGTCAAGAAGCCTAAAGAACTCCTGCTCACTCACTTTTCAGCTATGGCAAATGATATTTTACACTAAGTATATTAACTGAAAGATAAATTATGCCTTTCAGGTTTTTTTAAGGCATCACTAGAACTAACAACTTTCAAGCCAGACAGTTTTCATTAAAACATCCCTCAAAGGCACCGCAGAGGAAAAACACGTTCTAAAAAGACACTAACTGATTAATCACTCAGGAATTTATCTGAGTGTTTGCTTTGAAATTAAAACCTTAATGCTCTTCTTCCTACCAGATAGCCAAAAAGTCCTGTAATAGGCCACACAGAGTTGCAATTGCAGATTCATTTGAAATTCAAGTGAGCAAAAGACGTTGCAACAGTTTTTTCTTGCCTAAGCAGTATTTTAAAAGGCTATCTAGAAAATTCACTAAAACCCCCTGAAGTTCACTGGCAGTAGAAGAAAATTTATGATCCTTTTGATTTATTCTTTTATGATTATTGAGAAAGCCCGTATTCAGCTTTGGAAATTACAAGTAAAGATTCGTAATCACACATGCCATTCTGAAAAACACCGTATACAAATGCACACAAGTGGGTCTCTGGTTTTTTTTTATTATTATTTATTTTTAAAATATGCAAATAATAAATGAGGGAGAGGAATTACAGGTGCTTGACTAGCAAATGATGTTCTGCTCTACATCTACCAATTACTAGAGTTCAGACGCAGCCTACACTCTGGTAAGGCTATATTGCTCCTAACTTTCAATGCCATGCAATAGCTACACGGGAAGTTATATATCTTGCTAAATTGGAACCTACACCTTTGCAGAAATCAGAACATGGATGAAATACGTTGTGAGACAGATGAAAAATTGCTGACCATCCGAGTTAAAATTAAAAAAAAAAAGGAAGATACTGTGGAAATTACAGCTCTACGCATTACGGGATGTGTCAAACTCTTGAGGAAAAAAAACCAAAACAACCACAAATGCAAATTTCACCTTGTTCTGACAGATAAATGACAGGCCAGTTAGTGCCTGCTCCAAGCCACAAGCCACCCAGTTGCTGGAGTTTCTGCCCCTATGCCTACAGGGGACTTCACGTTCTGAGACTTTGGAGAGCATCACTGAGTCTATCTAATATCAACCACCGCTCACAATGCTATGCACAAACAGGAGCCGTGTCAAAAATCCATTTCCCTTAAAGACTAAGCTGGAAAAAAACCTGTTCCACCTATGGAAAGGAAAAGTTTTATCATTCCCCTTCTCATTTAGTAGAGGGGTGCTAGAACTGAAGTGCAGATGTTGCCGAGGTAGCTGTAGTCCTCCTGGGATTTCATAAAAACTAAATGGCATTTATTAAGTAAACCCCAAGTTTTGTTTAGCTGGTCCTAAAAAGACTTGTTTAAAAAAATCAAATCAGCTAGAAACATGTACTAAATGCAACAAGAGATTGGTTTGGTTGTTAGGTGGAAGGAGGAAAATATAAACAAAAACGTGTAAGAAAGACCCAAGAAAGATTACCAAATATTTCTATTTATTACTTTTGAGAATAACAAGTGAGATATTCACATTTCACAAGGACAGTCTTTTCAGTCCAACAGAGCTAAGCAGAAGTGACTGAATATAGATATTTTAGATCAACCAGACTCCATAAAATTTATTTACAATTTTAAATCTGCTTACTGAAATTCCTACTGGGGAGACAAGACAATGGAATAGATGATAAAGAACTCTGAATAAGACCTATTTAACAAAGGTAGTATTAAAAAAAATAATAATCAGGATTCTAACTAAGTATAAAGTTTTATTAAAGAAATTATAAATGTACCTTGCAAAGTTTACACCATTAACAGAATTAAGCTACGGTAATTACCAGCACTGTGTGATTAAACTTCTTTATGAATACTTTCCAAGCAAACATTAAAAAAACAAACAAATAACACATCAGTAAGATTTTAGGGTGACACAAATGCAATGGGAATAAGACAGACAACAGCTCCCTGACACTGAGCATCCCTGGCTGCAAATTCACAAGAGGGTGGTTCCATACAGTCAAACCAGAGGCTGCCAGATCTCAACAACTGGCCTTAGAGTATGGGAGGGACACCTTCAAAAGCAGTAGTTCTGAAAAGCTAGTCATGGCACACAATGCGGTGGCCTCAGGAATACCAGCTGGAGATACAGCAACGAGCAACGATAAGGAAAACTAAAGCTAGAGGTTAACTCATCTAAAGGTAATACTACAGACAGCATTACTGAAAATCAGCCACGTCATCTGCTACTTCTCATAGTCTGTGGTGCTCATGTAGTCAGTCGAAGTAAACCCAGTAGTTCACTGCTTTATAATCTTTGAACCACTGAATTAAATACACCAGCCCATACGTTAAATACGTCAGCCCATCCCCTCTTGATTTCCAGCCCCAGGAAATTAAAACATGAATACTCCCCATAGAGTCAATAGGAAAAAAAAATATCTCTATATGTACTCTAGAAGATGTGAAAGATACAATCAAATTACTTCTCAGAATTTCCCACGAATAATGTTAAAGAAAAAAGAAAAACCTGCTTATACCTGGGGCGGCGGGGAAAGAAAGATTTTCTGCTACTCAGTTTTATCAAGAGGGCTAGATTGTAAGCACGTGTATTCCAAATAGGTTAATGATTGTCATTTAACCCTACCTCCAGCAACATGCATCATTTCCATTGCCCAGCTTTTCTTGATTTGAAGAAAAAGCTGGAGCCCACAGACCACAAAACTAGACAGTGACCCTTAATAGGTTTTCTAGACACAGAAGAACATTATAGCTTCTGGTACTTTTGTTTTACAATTGTGAAATGCTTTAGCACCCAAACCAGCAAAAGATACTGATTTTTACATCATATCTACAAGGAAAAATTAAATAACAATGTTAACATCAGTGTTTACCAGCTCCTTATCTCTCGTTCTGTTACAGTCAGGTGATGAGATATTTATACAAAAATGTAGTATACTTCATTAGATTATCAATACCTCTGGGGAAAAAAAAATCTGACACATAACTACTTCCTCAGGTCTGGAACAGACCTCAAGCAACTGAGTTCCAACTACTGCCAAAAGCCATTTTTCACTTTAAACACACATAAGCATTCATTGAAAAATTATTTTCAATACCCAAGGAGAGCAGGTATTAAGCAGTCTCCCTTCTTCCCAGAGAATAACATTCAGTATGAGAAAGCACCTTTGGATATATCCTGACCCGCATGAATTACAAGCAGCATTTTAAATTAACTGGTAACATATGACAGATGAATTTCATGAACTATTTGTTGAGATACTGAGGAATTACTCCATGGTAGGACACAGAATACCAGTGTGCTTTGCAGCTGCTGGAGTTGTAGGAATACCAATACATCTCGGTTGTTATTGGCCTATTAAAACATATTTCCCTCAATATTTGACCTATCACTTTCACCTTTCATGGCAGAGAACTCTCAGATGTGACTACTCAGTGTATCCAGCTGGAAGCATCTTCAAGTCCTTCCCCCATTAGCTGTAAGCTCTGATCAAATTAGCAGATCTTATGTAATGCAATAATCTCAGCTCCTAACAACAGAGGCACAGCAAAGAATACATGAGGAAAATTATTGAAAAAAAGAATAATAAAGAGTCTATCCACCAACTCATTTAATCTCCATGTTGTGCCTCCAAGAGAGGCCCATGACCAGGGTGACAAAGGCCTCTCACCTTCTAATACTTGATGTCCAGGGTTTCTATTTGGCAGATGTGCTCTCCTCAGCTGCAACCCACAACAACTGATGTCCTCATCCTCCTGGGCTGTCACTTCTGTCCTTAACAACAACCTTTGCTATCATTTCCTCACTTAAGAGCCAGCTGCTTTGAAGTCCCATTTGAGCTTGTGAAATCGATGGCCGTGCAGTCACCTGCAGCCACCAGAGCACCTTCAGCGGGAATCCTGTAAACCCTGCTTCCTTACTCTGTTTACCAGAGGTTACAACACCAGAATTCCATAAAATCGTCGCAGAGCAAATGCAAATACACTCTACTGCCACGCTCGAGAGGACACTTACTTGTACTAATTGTTGCAAAGTTAATAAAGTAATCAGAGATGCAGAGAATTCAGCATGAATGTGTCAACAACTATCCAGCCAACTTTCTGGGGTATCTTCATACAGAAGCCCTATTTAACTCACAAATACTTGTCTACTTTCACTTTAAAAAATAATATTGGCAGTTAAACTGCTTAAAGTAACAGAGAGGCAATAAAAACCAGTTCCAGTTCTCCTTTCTATAAAAAAAAAGTGACAATATACAATATTTGTATAAATATTCAAAAGGAATATGAGTAAAAGGAAATCCAATAAAAATGCCTTTAACCTGCATGTGACTGCTGTCTAGGGGAATATTCAGTTGTTTAGCCAGAGCGAAAGAGAGATAAGAATTGCTCCTAGCAGTGTATATCAGGACACTGGCAATACTCAACTCAGCCAAACCAAGGTCTATTATACTGTTTTCCTCAAATCTAGACACTACTTAATTTGAAAAAAAAAAAAAGTAAATTTTTTAAAGCATCAGACAGAACAAAATAAACAAGCAAAAGTAAGTGAAGGTAATTCTCTCTGCATTGGGTAAATAAAGAAGTTTTTGTAACAAATGATGAAAATCTACCTCATTTGCTGGTGCTCAGCAGTGGAGGATGGAAAGATCATTCCCAACTGAAACCTGAGCCTTCACACACCAAATGACTATTATTCTTACCGAAGAAGGGAAGAAATGTGACTAAATAGACTTTCCATCTCAAAATTCACTGAAACCAGACAGGTGTTACAGAGTGCTGAATACAAGCCAATTTCAGTGACTGCTAGCTAAAATGTTGCATGGAAACCCTTAGAACCTTTTCTCTTTCCCTACCTTTTCTTCCCCAAAGAAAAATCAAAGTAAAAACATTTCGGAGAAGACGGGGTAGCTCACTGCAGGGAGGTGCAAAATCAGGATGTCAAATTTTAACCGGGCCTTTTAAAAATCATATTGAGAAGTCAAAAATTACTGAAATCGGGCTGGAGATAGTTTTTACTTTTAAGTGAACAACCTGTTCAAGCCTAAGACTATATATCATTAGCATGACATCAGTCATGTAGTTCTGGAATTTAACTGTAAAGAGCTTCCCAGAACTGTTGCGTATCAAACTTTGGCACAGTTCCCACAATTTGGCCAAACAGGTCAAAGTTAGTAATCAGAGCAAATTTAGACTGTTTCATAACCTTTTCGGTAGAATTACTAATTCAACAGGTCTGCTCCAGATTACTTTAAAAAACAACCATTCTTGTGAGGGGGGGTGTCTTTAGTCAGCAACAAATGCTAACGTCTGACACGAGACAATGAGGACACCACTGAGAAAACAGAGTTGAATATTAAACTCTCACCTAAATCATTAACATACACTAGACTGTTTATATTAGCAAAAGATCCGTTTTAAGTGTGAGAAAATAAAATATTCCATACATCCACACATATGTACCCTTAGCTATCTCCATGACTTAAGATTACATGAAACATTTTGTACCTGCTACCTCTGAGACTGTAAAATGAAAAAAGTATATGAAAAAAACACATAGAAAAAAAATCCAATTACTGATACTTTTTTAGAAAGATAAAACATGCAGGTATACACATTTTATAAATGGGTACACTTGTGCTAGATAGCTTAAGTTGAACATTTAATTAATAAAACTTGCTAGGTAAGGATTGCTCTATATTTAAGAAATACAAGAGAAAAATAAATATAACTCAGTGTTATTGTAACTATATCCCTGAAGTTTTAGTTATGTTATACAAAGAGGTATGATAGACTGTGTAGGCTGCACATACAAGAGGAACATGGTACATACAGGGGAAAAAAGAGTTTTCCCCATAATTTACATACTTAAGTTTTGCATTTCCTATCCCTTCATTTATGAATTCTGCATAATTTTCACGATACTGTTCATAATGTTCCTTTGTATCCTACTATATTTTTCACAGTTATCCCACTAACAGCCGAGCAAGTCTTTGCAACGTGGTAGTAAAAAAAGAAAAAAGAAGAAAATACAACGTATGGTAGATAATTTCTCTTTGTTCACTGAAATGCTTATAAGTCAATTTATAATTATTCCCTCAATTTAGCAAATCACATTGTTTATTTTATCAGCCAGCTCCCGTGTTCATGCACTCTGTCTCCATGTGATGAGATTTTTGACACATCCTTGTTTTTAATGAAGACGTGCTTTTGCAATTGAAGAGTTCCGTAATTCCATCTTCCAATTTCATTATCTTGGCCTCCGGTTAGCGTGCCATCTATCAATGATTAAACCTGAAGGTTGCGATATGTATTAGCATTATTTCTTATGTATCTAAAAAGGAAACAACCTAAGGGCAGTCTTCCTCATAAGCTGTATTTACAGTTTCCAGCTTGTAAGTTAAACTGTGGATTGATGAATGTAAAACAACATGTATTTTTCATTAATATCAACACACCAAAATGTAAATACGTTAATAAAAATATTTTAAAAACCCACACGGCTATCTGACACAGCCCAAACCAACATGTATAGAAAATAATTTACAAAACTAGTCATGGAAGTTGAACAGTCAGATTTTGTAGACTTGAGCAAAACCAGGGTGAAACTACACATTGGGGGTTGAACAGTAACAAAGGTTACCTTTTTCCTCTTAAGTATGTGAATGTACCAAAATTCGGTACTAAATTATGACAATACTAGAATTACTTTCAAAGACTGTATTTCACTTTTAAAGCAGAAAAAAAACAACAATAAAACATGCAGCAGCTGCTCACATTTTGGTATTTCCACAACAGCCAAAGGTTAAAAGAAAACTAGCAATGCTCAACCTTTAACCTCAGGGGACATGGCACTTTGATTCACGAGCATGTTTTCAGCTAAGGTTGAAACATATAAATGTGCCTACATATGTAGGAAAAGTGAAAGAACCTACAAGCCACCTGAAACAGACGTTTCTTCATTTGGCCACAAAGAAATTACTTAGTCCAAGAGAGAGAATATGCTGTGAAGCAGCTATTACAAGAGGATAAACCTTACCACCATGAATACTTTCAAAGAAATATCAGTATATTATAGCTGGTTATTTAAAAGAATAAATTTTAACATGAGAGATGGGGGAGGAAGCCTCAAAAAATTATTCCCACCAATTAAAAAAGGAGAAGAGAACAGAGGTAAAAAGTGGTCAGGTTCTGGGAATACCCTGGGCTTTTGTGAGTCAACAACTTCACTGCTGCACAGACACAAATCACCTACTAATATGAACAAAACTCTAGAAATCAAGAATTTCCAGGCCTGTGTCTCATTTGCAATGTAGATTTTGTGCAAGGGACTCAAACCGCTGACTGCGCAGATCTCCACTGAACACAACGCAAGGTCTGCACGTCCGCGTTCCTCAATTTCCAGTCACCCAGTACTTTCCAGTATAACCCAAATTCAAACCAAGTAAAAGGCAAGATCATCAGCATTACAGTCAGGAAGAGCAGAGAGCACAAGTCCACCAAGCTGTGAGGACGTTCAAGTACTCAAGTTTTCTTGAAGGGAGGAAGAAATGTAAGTTTTGGCCCAAAACGCTTTGACTAGAGAGAAAACAGATAAAAAGAAATTTCCACCTCCAGATGCAGATAATTCTGAGGGTTAAAAGTGCCTGAATGGAAACAGGTTTCAATAGAAGCCATCGGGAACCTTTAGGGGTTGTCACCAAACCAGCTACTAAAATAAAGCTGCATCTGTGTGCTAGACTGAAAAGAGACATTTATACTATTGGTGTAAACGAGATAACTCCCAATGTTAAAGTTCTATTAAGAACTGTCCCTGAAGGTTCACAGACCGCAGATGAAAACACATTTAAAAACCAAAAATAAACCAGTAAATATTTTGTCAGTATTGGAGTGAAATTACTCAAGGTACAGCTCCCAAGGGCCCAGTGTACTTACATTTCAGACATATCTTTATACATATTTTACACTCAGCAACAGAAAAGCTCAGAAGTGGTACACGTAACTTCAGCTGCTGCAGAAGTCTAAAATAGCTTCTTCATCAAAATCAAGATAGAACCAATACACATGAGGAATAAAAACCGTACACAACATTCTTCTCAATGCCAAGTAACATGGCTTTTGAACATGCGGCATCTCAGATTCACCTAAAAAAACCCACCTTATTTTAAGATGACCTTGAGTTTCCCTCACCATATAAAAAAAAAAAAGATCCAAAAATATTATTTCCCATTTATCTGTGATCACATAGTACAGTTAAATAATTTAGCACAAGTATTTTTGGCATAAGGAAGTCTGTTGCTTGCCCTTTCAAAAGTGACATGTCTGTGAGCTCAAATCAGTGCTTCTTGGTTTCCAGGTCTATGGCAAGGATACATTTCCAATGTTCAGACTTATAAATCATTACAGACAAAAACTTGGCAGAAGCCTCACCTTTTTTTTTTTTCCTGTCTAAACTTCAATCAAATTTCACTGGCCAAGACTCAAAGGGAGCTGTGAATTTCCCAGAAATTACATTTCTAGATTATGAGATTATTTGAGACAGTAAGAGAGTTTACTGTTCTACTGCAAAATAAAGATTTAAATAAATAAATAAATAGTATTTCCGCTTGGTAAAATTTACTAACACCACCACCAAACAAAAATGGAAAAAAAAAACCCCAAACTTTACAAGGTTTTCAAAATCTTCTGTTAATAAAGCTCTTTATCCTGGAATACCCTAAAATAATATTTTCATTCCCTTCCTTCAGTCTGGTTCTGGTACACTGTACATTAACAAAGTGCGTATTTGAATATGCATCTTCTATAGAAGAAGATTTTTATTTAAGCTCATTTTTGTCATTCAAGTAATTTTATTAAATGGTATATCTGTAAAAAAATGTCTTAAACGCACAGCAGCAACTTTTAAAACTATCTTAAAGGAACACAAAGGTGAACCAACAAGTCAGTCATCTCTTTGACGTTTTACTGTATGTAAAGTTATGCATTTACTGAACTGCAATTCCAATCATAAACCCCATTTAAAATAAAACTAGGAGATGTTTTAATAGTTTGCTGTACTGAAAATTCATTGCTCTTCTTAGTGTGTAACTAGATGGGTAAATACTAAACAGGAAAAAGAAAACCATAAACCCTTTCTTTCTGGCACCTGGAATGTGAGAAAGCCTCTATGAAAAAACTCTAGCTCTCCCCGGCATTATTTTTATTCCAGCAAAAAGCCTCTTAGAAGAAATGAACCTTAACCTCTCTCCCCTAGAAAAGCTGAATAGGTAACAGCAGGTAACCAGGACAGGAATTAGATCTTACCTAATGAGTTTATTTGTGATGGGCTAAACATATAGCACTTTCCTGAGCCAGAATCCAGACAAGGCACTGGGTTTCCACTGTGATTTTGGAGTAACATCACAAACTTGATGGTTAAACATCCAAAAGGAATGATGTTTTAACTGCAAGACTCTCCAAAAGTCATAGCTGTCTTTCCCCACAGCTCCAGTCACAGCAGTGTTTTAAGAAAGCAGAACTATCGAAAGATGAGAAAGGCCATAAACAGTACAGAATCTGTGCCTTTGGTGTATACATATTTATTGAAGTTCAACCAAGCCAAGTGCAGAGTCCTTCACCTGGGACGTGGCAATTCCAGGCACAAATACAGGTAGGGCATGAATGGCCAGACAGCAGCCCTGAGGAGAAGAACTTGGGAGTGCTCATGGATGAGAAGCTCCACATGAACAGGCAGTGCACGCTGGCAGCCCAGAAAGCCAACCCCATCCTGGGCTGCATCAAAAGAAGCAGGTCATGGGAGGTGATTCTCCTCCTCTACTCTGCACTCATAAGACCCCACCTGGAGTCCTGTGTACAGCTCTGGAGTCCTCAACAGAGAAAGGACACAGAACTGTTGGAACGGGTCCAATGGAGGGCCATGAAGTTGATCAGAGGGATGGAGCACCTCTCCTATGAGGACAGGCTGAGGGAGCTGGGGCTGTTCAGCCTGGAGAAGAGAAGGCTCTGGGGAGACCTTAGAGCAGCCTTCCAGTATCTGAAGGGACCTACAGGAGAGCTGGAGAAGGACTCTTTGTCAGGAAGCGTAGTGATAGGACAAGGGGTAATGGTTTTAAACTAGAAGGGAGATTTAGATTAGATATTAGGAAGAAATTGTTTCCTGTGAGGGTGGTGAGGCGCTGGAACAGGTTGCCCAGAGAAGCTGTGGCTGCCCCATCCCTGGAGGGGTTCAAGGCCAGGCTGGATGGGGCTTGGAGCAACCTGGTCTGGTGGAAGGTGTCCCTGCCCGTGGCAGGGGGGTTGGAACTTGATGATCTTTAAGGTCCCTTCCAACTCTAACCATTCTATGATTCTATATTTTTCCCCACAGTAACAGACACTGGGATACTTCTCAAGTAAATACAGGATTACAAACTACGCCACGGCATATACATGTGGCAAGGTGTGTGCGGTGGGTGGGTGAGAAAGAGAAAGCCAGAGAGGCTGAAGACGAGGAGGAAGCTATCAAATACAGGCCTAGAAGTTCAGAGGATGGATGGTTTTGTGGTTCCGACAGCGTCTTCCTGTGTGATGCAGTGGAAATCCTACAGGCACCACCATACACTTCATTTCCTTAACTATGAAACTGGAAAAAGAGCACTTCTAGCTCCAGCAGCACGGCAAGGATAAATGCAGTAAAGATTCACAAGTTCAGACTCTCTAACTGGGAGAGAGAGTGCCTCGTGAAAATCATAATAGACGATACAGTATTTAAAGCTTATGATTGCACAGCATTTCAGTATCACCTTTCCTGACAACTTTAGTTTGTTATACTGAACTGGAAAGGTTATGAATTAAAGCCCTACGAATGGATATAGTCTAAATTTAACAAACAAGGTAAAAAATTCAATGGCTTTCCACATGGAGAGCAGAAAAAAGGGAGAAAAAAAAAAAAAAAAAAGGTTGGACTGAATTTCACCCCAGGCACTTTTAACTGAGGGTTCTGCTTTGGAGGGTCACAGAGGACAAAGGTTTGAAGTGTGGATCAAAGCAGAATTAACAGCAGCAATCATTATACAACTTATGCTGTTAAGGGTTAGACTGTGATGCAAAGGGAAACTACATTTTATTCATTACACCAATAAGGAGAAGGGAAGGAGAAAGGCAGGGACGGCTGTGAAGACGAGGAGGAACTGTTAGCAAACAGGCTAAACTCTGGAAGAAGAGGACACAAGGTGAACAGGAACCTCTGCCTCCTGTCATCTGTTCTCTCCCATGGGGCTGTATTTCAGAGTGTGAGTCCATCCACGAGTGAACCTGTGAATGTGCCCATCCTCAGACAGAAGGAGTCAGATGAAACCACAGACAAACCACAGGTGGAAGTTTTGCAAAGCTTATTCCATTAATTGTAGCATCATGTGATTTTATGCGAAGAATTAAAACATTAGATACACAACACTGAATATTAACACACACTTCCTACTGGACAACTCATTTACTGGTCTTTCAGAACTCCACAATCGAGTGGAGGCTGTACGAAGACAGCTACAGTAAAGATAAAGCAATAGGTTAGTTTGATTAATGTGGTACCAGGTACATGTATTAGTTCTCACAGACAGAACCTCTTTTTTTGGCCTTAAATATTAACATATTTTATGCTTTTAAGATTCAAAAGTTAATCTAGAATTTTACCTATAATATAAATAATTAGTCCATTTAAGGCTCTATTCCCAATAACTCTAAACACATGATACACCCCTTTCATTGCATAAGCTTTTCAATAAACCAAAAACTACATAAAATTGTCTCAATACTTTCAATACTTCCATTCTACTATTAAAAAGCTGCCTCAGAAATCAAGACAAATACACAAATGGTATTCGTTAAGTATCACCACTTAATCGACCCGCTGATACAAGCAAAACAAAGCAAGCTCCTGCCTTGAGAAGACTGCCCTGGAGGATAACCACACAAAACCAAAAGATGAGTGATAGCATCTCAGACTTCTAATTCAAGATTTCAGTCTCTTGTTGCACTTTCACTCTTTAGAAGAGCTATGTGACTTGTGTGGACTTGCAGAGGTTTTTTGGCAGGGGGAGGGGGCAGGGAGGAGGTTGAGGGATTTAGGGATTTTGAGGGGTTGGATTTTTTTTTTTTTTGGTTTTCTATTTGCATTGTGTGTGTTTGTTTTCAGACTATTTAGACATAAGACTTATTGTGAGAATCTGACAGCACAAGGGACCTTTCTAGGGTTGTGACATTACCTGGCCACGGAGTTGGTAAAGCACCCGTGATGAGCTCTTGCAGTATCTTGTATCTCTGGAGCCAACAGCTCTATGCCACCATTTAGAAGATATTTCAATCCATTTCTACATAACTTTGTTCCACAGTTTTTACAGGAACTGTGAGACTCTTAGATGCACAGAAAGAATGGCCGATTTCACTGACTCTTCACACACATTCCTTTCTTGTTTGGGAATTCCCTATATTCTTATTTCTAAAGAAACTTTGACATTTGAAAGGCTGAATGTAAGTAATTACCACTTCCTCTCAAAATGTTTTCTGAAGCATATTCAGCCTTCACTGCAGATAAAATGCCATTGGAAAGCTAAGCTGGAAGGTACAATGTCTTAAAGGAAACAAAGCAACATTTTCAGTCTGTAACTGCTGTAAGAATTTAGGACTTGAGAGGGACCTCATAACCCCTAGGCTCCATTTTGCCACACAAAACATGGCAAACTCAAGATAATAATACGCACACTCTAGGCCTTCTCTGTACCTGTTCCAATTATATTCATGAGACCTTAGCTTGATTTTTACAAACTGAATGACATCTCTCTCTCTCGGACCCTCTACAGAATCTCAACTGTTTTAAACTGCATTTGATAAATACAGCAACCATGTGTTACAGGAACAGACCATCCAATACTGCCTACAAGACTGCTTCTGGACACTCCACCAATGTCTTTCAGAAGGAAGAACCAGAAGACAAGTAGTCCAACTTAATGACCAGTCTTCCCCATCACTGTATTTATGTCCCACCAGAAAAGCTGAAACAGAAACAAATTTATAAAAAGACTTTTCATCCTTATTTATGAACTGTAGCTACTGAAGTGAGAAACATTCTTAACATTTTAGAAGGTGGTTTGAACAGTTACTGTCTGGCTCCCAGACTTCTGAAAACAGTTACATCATAGGAAATATCATTTTAACATGGATAATTGTAATAGAGACTGATATGGCTAAAGAGTACTCTACAACTCAGCTCCAGGGGGCCAGATCCATATAAATGACCCAATTCAGGAAATTTGGGGTTCTATACCCAAAATACTATTTAGAAACCTCACGGATTAAATACCATTTGTACTTCAGTTTCCTAACTTTCATTGTAAGCATTCATTGTATGAATGTAGAATTCATTCAGAATTCAGTGTAGAATTTCATTTCCCTCTGGATGGGAAAGAACAACTTGGTACCCACTTCACCCAAGCATGGTCCAGAAACTAAGCGTTCTCCTGACTCTCCCCCATATAGCATAAATCCAGGTTCTTCTGACTGCTGGTAGCCACTAATTCTATTATATGTCTGGAAGAAGTTACACAGCCCTTTTTCACAGTATCAGGATATGCTAAACTCAAGTTTCATTCTTTGCTACAGGTAGTTCCCATTCCTTTCTTCCACTGTAGCAGAATTAGGTATTAAAGCTACAGGTACAAGTGATGCCTACTCCTCCTGTTGAAAATTTTCTATCATATAAAAATAAAAAAATAAAAATAGTTTCCCAAAGGATGGAAGTTCAAAGTCAGAAAGCTGGTTCCCAGCTGTGGCACTGACCACAAAGGCCAAGATCAGTCCCTCATCCAGTCCCCGCTGAAAGGACCACTCCACTCCCATGGGATAGATGCTTCATGGGAAACGCATAATCTAGTCCAGAAAATTGAGTTTTGAAAGGACTTCAAATCAAGTAAGTTAATTAAGAGAAATCAAAAGTCATTTAGTAGGGAGCGTAATGAATTAATCTTGACAGCAAATTTCTTACTGTGTAAAAAGTGTTTTCTCATAGATAAGGCTACATGGGTAAGGACATTTGCCCATAGAGTGGACACTGCAATGGAGAATTAATTCATTTTGGCCTCTGCATAGAAAAGAACAAGAGAAACAAGGGTAGAGCCAAAGTCTGATGGCAGCTTTATTTATAATGAATGCAATAACGTGCATACATTTGCTTGTAGAACACCTGCATGATATTAAACTTGTTTTTACAGTTACATAGATTGTTCGGGTTCTTACCAAGATAAATTTACTTTGGTTTCTTTGCTTCAAAAAAAAAATCTCAGTTAGAAGTTTGTGCCATGCCTTTATCAAGTATATTCAGATTCACATTAGAGTAAGCACAAATCAACTCATATTTTAATGGTGCCATCTGTCATTCTTTTTTGTAATCTTCTGCCAATACAGCAGAAGATCAAATGAAATAAAATCTAAACATGAGGTTTCACTTACCCTGCCACAAGAAATAATGTTCAAGGTGGCAAAGACAGATCTGTTTCATAATTATGTATTTTCTGCTAAATTGTTCCATATGCTTAGAATATTTGGGATTTCGCCAGGAAGAAAAGCAAAAGCACTTCTGGTAGGCGAGCAGTTCCTCCTCAAAATGTGCATCAAGTTATCTTTGCACAACTGATTTTTAGATAAAAAGAGATTCAGATTAACTATTTCTGTTCATTATGTTGACCAAAAAAAAATAACCCCACACAACTCCAGAAATATATGCATTTAGCTGAACAGCTTAAAAGGAGAGAAAACTGTAAAAAAAATACTTTGAAATACTCTATTGACAATTTCACTCAGTTGACTCCATCCGCTTTACTAGGCCTTTTGAATTACTAACACATTTATAATATATTCCTTTGACAAGTGTCATTAATGACAAGATACACTTTTATGTAAAGCAATCCAACTATTCACCATCTCTGTTTATTCTTTTAATAGAAACTAAGCTTTTTGCCTATATTTATAATTTAAGACATTTGCTTTAGTTCTGAAATTAACCCACCTAATTAAAGATTAGCTTTGATAAAACAGAATGAGAAACTATAATTAGTTATAACATGTGAGAGAAATGCACAGAGAACAGATTCCAGGATGCCATGGAGCTCTCCCCAGGATTCAGACGGGGAGCGTTCCTAAGAGGAACCCCCTAATATTTGGTTACATCAGCTGCAGCCTCCAATTTTGTAAACCCACTTTGGATACACTAAATGATATTTGCAAATGCGATGGCCAAATATCAATCGTTGCTGAATCCAACATTACAATTATCAAAGAGAGCAGATGCTACTGCGATCTTTTCCCTACAAGTGTTAATATTCCATAAACAGCTCTTAACTCTCTCGGACCCAAACATATTCAATAAGAACTAGGCTGTGCAAGGCTGCTAGAAAACTTAGTGATTTCTGTTATTTTACAAATTTAGGAAGAGTGAAACGAGCCTGTGCTGTCTCCGGTTTTGTGGTACGTGTGTATCAACTACTCAGGAAAAAAATAAAAAATAAAAAAAAAAAAGAAGTCACCCTGCTAGAAGTGTAGCTTCTGACTGGTCTCCAGGTATGTTTAAACAGAAAAGTTCATGTGCAAAAGGGAATCAAAAAGTCCTATTATTTGTGATGCCTATACTAACGCATGAGCAGAGGAAGGTACCAACCTGTACAAAGCAAAAGAAAACATGGCCTTTTTTTGGCAACAAAACATATCCAGAACCTTTGAGATAGAACTGATTGTTCAGTCTCTTAAAAGACAGACACAAAAATTGCCAGGCATTGCTTCTTCAGGACAGCCTGGCTTTCCAGGGCAGACAAAAAGCTATCATGTTGCTATGAATTTTCCTAGACTAGCTTTAGCAACAAAAGGAGTTATTAAAAAAAGCAGTGTCTACAGTATCAGATTTATTTTCCTGCTCTTCAGGCACAAAAGGTTGTGAAAACTACCAATACTTGTCTCTCTCCTCAAACATAACTGGCATAATTGAATGTGAATTATAAATAAACTAGATGGGAGTTCAGTAATGTATTTCTTATGGAGCTATGGGTGTTTAGTCTAGTTAGTACAGTAGTAATTTACAACCTTCTGCTTTTATGTACCAAATGGCATTTCCACCCTTAGATCCTAGTGCCAAGTAATCTACTCTTTCGTTCCAAGCATTTAGCAGTATTACACTGACTATGCATACATAAATATATAGCTGCCAGCTTTGCAGAATAAATTCAAGTGACAAAATACTTGACACCCAACCTACTCCTTGCAAGCAAAACAGCAAAAGCTTCTGCTATAAACAATTCATCCTGCTCATAAAATTGAAAATAAAATTCAGGCATCACAGCTGATTACAACTTTCATTGTTGCATGGCAGAAAAATATTAAAATAATCAGCTTTTATAAAGTCATTTATTAAATTTTATTATTTATTAAAAAATATATCATAAAATTATTTATTATTTGCATCTCTTGGTTCTATTTATCTTACACATGTAACTTCCTTACAGCAAGCCTTAAGACTATTCATCTTTAAATTCAATTTGAAAAACGTGCAGTCCACGATCACATTCGGAAAGGAGACAAACATTTATTTTTAGAGATACATATGGAAAAGATGATGTTGTAGCAATGTTAAATTTGAACTTACTACATCAGCTAACAATTTATGGAGTCAACAGTAATTTTTGAGTTCCCAGAACTTATACAAGTATCATGTAAGTGTAAATCAGTTAAGGCTATCAACAATACCTTGAGAGGTTTCAGTGCTTTGGTTCCTACTGATTGTAACGATGAAATCACAAACAAAACTGTAAAGCTATTAAAATACAGAATTGATTCCCTAGACATCTCACAGATGCTGCCAAAGGAACTACACTCTCTGTTTAGCATTAAGTTTCTGATTAAGGGAGATTAAATCCTCCTGTCTCATATCATGGTCATCACACTGAAAGCAATAATCTCGATTGTGTTATCTTCCCAGAGAACCTTGCACATATCTATAGGTCTCAAGTACACCTGTGGACATTTAATGGTATGACTTGCATGTTAGAAGTCCCTCAAACATATCAAATCTTGATGCTAGAAGAGCCCTAATAACAAAGATTGGGTTCTTTTGTCAGGGACGGTGAACAGAAAGGAGAGAATCTGGTCATGATATGGTCAGTAAACACCCGTATGAAGACCAGAATTCCCTCCAGGGAAAAACCACGCAGCCCTGGAAGGATGCCTTAGAATCACATAGCTGTACAGACCCTAGCAGTGCCCTAAGCGAAACAATAAGAAAGTGTCTGAAATCCAGCTGTGTTCTCACTGCTAAAGCTTGCTAAAGGAAAAAAAAAAAAAAAAAAAAAAAAGAGAAATTAAGGCAATTTCTCCAAAAGTCTCTTTTACTTTTCGTTTAATTTCATATGGCTCTAATTTAACATTTACTTTAAGATGGCTGTGGGTATGGGGCTGGCTAGTGCAGCCAAAGAATCTTCAAACTACTTGAAAGGTAACTCAAGTATGAAAATATTTATATACAGTGTAAATTCCCATGTTTTATTTTCATCCTGAAAGGAATGTGACCCACTTTATGCAAGAGAGCAACTGTAGGCTTGAAAGCCTTTACCAGCAGAGAGACAGATCCCTCCCCATACAACTTCACAAAGATCCCATAAAGCTTCAGACAGCACATGGTTTTGACCAGCACTGAAAGATTCCACAAAGGCCACTTTCTCCAGGATGGGTCTAGAGAAGAAGTGTTTTCTGAACAGTTATAGCCATCTGCCCCCTTCCACCTGATACCACCTTCCCTTCCTATTTATTTCCATTTATGTTCCTCTATCAGACAAGACCCCTCCAAGAGATTAGAAAGTAATTTACATATGGGTTTCCTGGGAGAGAAGAGGCAAAAATGAACATTGCCATATTCCTCCCTAGGACACTTGGCAGCTTAAACTGGAAAAATAAGGTGAATGGCTAAAAATGAGGGAGAGTCTCAGCTATTTATCACCAGGCTAGTCACTAAGTCAGGTATGAGACCTCAGAAGAGAACTCAAAAACCCACCAGATAATCTGTCCCCTACTCTTGTACTTCAGAGAGTGCCTCTCTCCATTAAAAGATAAAGACAACCTATAAAGTGTAATAGCCTTCCCAAAACCACGTCTTTGTATTAGATGTAGTGACTCTTTTGAGACATACTGTTCCAGAGATGAAACAAAATGACAGCAAACTAATTTGAAGTTGGGGAAAGTGTGAAATACGAACACTTGACAAGGTTCTCCTCAAAACACAGCCATTTCCCCCCATTTTTTGGAAGGTTTTTTGTCGCATTCTTCTGTTTCAGTCCAATTCAGGCAGATTCACATCCTGCAGGGAAGAAGTTTGGGTGCACACATAACAGGTAGAGCCTGACATCACATTAATTTTTAAAAGTTCGCGGGCTCAGGCACTTCCTTTTCCATGATTAGCATCTCTAACACTTTAAGGTAGAAGAGGCAGTCTAAGACTCACTATGTTTTTTACATTGTTTGAATGTATTATTAATTATAATTTGGATTTAATCCATTTTTTCCCCCTATATAGCTTGTATTAGTTATTACACTATCCCATCATTCCATCTTTCTCCAGGCTTCCTTATTGCTTAAAATGTTCTTTGTTAGTCTAACTGAGGTTTTAAACTTCTTATTTGTATATACAAGTTTTATAGCTTTCCCCTCTCTTTTACCAGGTGTCTGTCTGATTTAACTCTCTGACCAAGCATCCTAATGATTTTTTTTGTATAAGCATCCTCCGCTTTTATCCAGTCTTGGCTCCGATTCTTTTTCTGCCACCCTTTTTATCAGTCTATATTTTACTGGAAAAGGATTTGCTGAAAAGGTCAGAAATACATCAGTTAATCCATTTCATGAATCCATCGGTTCTTGAAGTTTTGCCCCAACTCATGATTCTGAACACACCCTAAATCACATTTTTATAAGCAGGCAGCTCAGATCCATTTGGTGAAGGGTGATCTGCTTGGACAATATTTTTTTTTCTTTCGCTTACAATCAAGGCCTGTTATTGTTTACAAAAGTTAACATTTACTTGGTCTGTACTGCAAAACAAGATAGGGTTTTTTTTAAGCCTGTTCTCACTACTGCAGGCACTCTCAATTAAGTAAGCAGAAGTTGTCTGAGAAGCAAAGCACCTTGCACAACACAGTACTCGAGAGTCCAGGCAATTAGCCACATTTTATTTTTTAAACATTTTCTTAGTGCTTCTTTCTGTATCACTAATGCAATAAATTATAAAACAGCAAGAGAAATGTCATAACTTCTCATGAACTGAAACTGCCTACTTGCCTTTTCTTCTGATATGGTTTGAGACAAGCAATCAAATATTTCACTCTTCAATTCTGAACCGAGTTAAACATTTAACTGCTGGTTTTAAAATGTTTTCAAAATATACAAGTCAGACTATATGCAATTGGAGAGCCTGTTGACAGTGTTCTGCAAAAAACTTTCCCTAATTCAGCTGAAATTACAAATCTCATCACATCAGCAATTTATCCTTCAAAAATTTCTTGACAGGGACCTCTTGATTTTTGAGGTACCAGAAACATCACAAATCTGGAAAAACAAAACAAAACAACAAACCCACTAAGATGGAAACCTAACATGAGCATCAGCAGTATAATGCCTGAGCACTTACTGTTTTTTTTTCTCCTCCCACCCTGAAATATTTACAAACTGTTGGCTAAATCCCACTCCTGAAGTGACACCTGCTACCATCTATAAAATGTACAGCTTCACTGTTTGGTAGCAGTATTAGCAACTACAGGAAAATTATGACCAGAAATAATGAATCATGGGGTTGGTTTTCCCTCCACACACACATTTGTAGCATTAATTCTATTTTCAATACCTTGCACAATATTCTAGTCCATGTGAGACATTAGCATCAGAGGAGGGACCATTAATCTAGTTACGTGCAAATGATGTCAATAAACCCTACAGACTTGCTGTGTGTTTAGAGCAAAATGCTTTGCAAAAAGTTGTAGACCAACTTCTAGAAGAGAATTCTCTTCCCTACAATAATCACACGCATGCAGAGTCAGTGTTTCTTTTAAAAGCATTATCAGTAGCTGTGGCATTCTTAAAAATAGCTGAAGCTACATTGAAGAAACACACTTGCTGACTTTTAAAGCGCTTTACAGAATGAAGACGTTAGATTTTACTAGCCTTGCCTAACATGTATAGCATAAAGGTGTAAAAACCTGTTTCAAAACATTCACAGAAGCCAAGACCTTGAAGTTTACACCAGATTATGTATGATGTTTTCCTCAGCTTTCACAGAATACTTTCTTTTGACCCATTCTCAAAGCACAGCTCGACAAGCCCTGTTTGTTGAAGCAGATCGGCGTTTCTCTTATGGCCAAAAGACTAAACTAAATAGAATAAGTTAAAAGAGAAATAATCTCCTGTTAAAATCTCAAAAACCATTATATACTACTGAAGATTAAATCTACAACGTAGATTAAAACCAACTCAAGCTCTGCTAAACAGGACAGCTGAGTTCAGCTTTCCTGTACATTCTTATCTTTCTTAATATCACTTTTTAAAGAAAGAGTAACAGCGTTATTAAGTGCAGAACATTAATTATGCAGTAGTGTCCCTTAAACAGAGGGCGTATCTTCAGTTGCCACAAAGTGGTACTTAACACACTGCTGTTTTCTTAAGCAGAAGAAAAACCCAACAACCAAGTTGTGTATTTTTTTTCCTTAAGTGACTGATTGATGCTGAACCTAGCTCACAGCAGGCTAATTAATCACTCCAGAAACACCACACTAAGTCAACACATGCCTACCTCCAAAAACGAGGCTTCAATCACTGCATTTGGAAGACTCAAGTCTTCGTTCACACAAACACTTGCACTACCTAAAGCAGATGTTCTTCAACTAAGCTATGGAAGACATAGCAAAGTTATTTTAGGTGTGCGGTAAGCATTGGGAGCCACCAGTCCCGAACTGGGGCAGGGTGGAGAAATAAAGAAGAAAAAAAAGGGGAGAAAAAAGTCAGAAGCTGTCAAAATCCCTATGCAATAATAGCTCATTCCCTTAAAGCCTACAAGCGTGTGTTCCTTGCTCAGAAATGCCTCCACCAGGGTCCCAGATCAGGAGAATGTAGGAGGGAGACAGAATGAGATTTATATGGGAGTAGAAAGGCAAGCAGCCACTTTTGAGAGCAAGAAGTCAGCAGAAGGTAAGACCATGAAGCATAGAATCAGGAATAAGCTAGGATGGCTTTGTCCCAGAGGTTCATATGCCAGCTGGAAGTTTCTGAGCTTCTAATACATCAGTGGTAGTTCTCTTCAACTTGAAGCACAGCCTCGAGTTGAAAAAGAAAAGGACAACCCTGAGGAACAACTCTATATGACGTAGCTATAGTGCTACAAAGCTATAACTTCTGCTTTCATCACTTACTTTAAAACAGTGAGGTAAATCTCAGGAAACGTGCAGTTGTTCAAATTTGTCAAGTCTCACTTGGGCTTTGAAGCTTAATAACCACATACTAAACCCTATACTGCTTGTGGTTTCAAAACTCAAGAGGCAACAAACTGATTCTGTAACTATCACAGAGATGACAGTCACCTGGTGAATCACCAAAACCATATCCTGGCACACCCACACTTCATCTGAGGTATTTCCCATTAGATGGCTTGTCTGGGTCCATCTTCTCTGCTTGTACATGCTTGTAAACTGTAACTTACCACCAGACACATTCATACGATACTGCTTTATCCACAAAAAATGGAGGGAAAAAAAGAAGCTTGCTAAATTTTGAGCCAAGGGAAGCAACTTACTTCTTTGTGGAGTGAGATCTATGGGAAATAGAGACAAGATGCAGAGGTACCTACTGGTCATATTTTTTTGCTGTTTTCAAACCTTTGGTTCCTAAAGCAGAGGTTTCTTTTCCTGTAACTTAATTCTTCCATACATTAAAACCATGCAGAAAGGTTATATGCATGAAGCTAATCAGACATTACATATTGTTTAAAAATCATCATCCATCTTTTATGTTTGTGATTTATGCAAAAGACAGATTAATACCAAGCAGAAAGTGACAGTTAATACCACAGGCTTTTTTTTTTTTTTTTTATGAAATCACTAATTCTGAAACAAATGGTTTAATTCCTCACTATAAATGCACTTATCAAAATAAATGCTCTCTCAGTTTTACACATCAGTAGCCATTTTTTATTATAAAGCCTAGGAAGTGATTTTTATATTCCCTTTAGAGTCCACAGTTACTTTCTTACCCATCGGTTTCAGCGAGGAACTCACCTCACTCAAATTTGGACCTGGTACTACTAAAACAATGCCTTAACTTTGGCTTCACCACCGATGGCTCTATCAAATAGAATTTTTGCCTGAGGAATTTCTCAATAATTGTAAGTACAGAAAATGAACCAGTCAGTTACATGCCATGTATGAAACAGGACAGTTTAATTATTCTACTAGTAAAATGTGACGTTGGGTTCTGCCAACACTACATTAAAAGGGTACAAAGGTGGGTTTGGAAGGTTTCTTTACAAGATCACTTAAGTCCAACCCTTGCTATATAAGGCTATTAAATAAAAGATATTTATGTTAGAAAGTGCTTATTCATTAAATTGAGAAAAAAAGACATACATTCCACCAAAAGAGATTAGGTTGGCTTTCTATGCCAACTCAAAACTTGCCAGCAATTTAACAGAAACCTTTCTGCAATGATTGAAGCATGGCAAGGGAGACAAATAGGCTCAAGACTGTCTTTACTTGGGATATTACAAGGCCCGTAGGTGTACCCTGTTAAAGCCACATGCAGGTCCTGTTTGAAAGACAAGTCCTTCCTCGTCCCTTGCAGAAACCTCTAGTCATACCTTGCACTTCACAGGTTGCCACTGAGGTCAACACAGATCTCAGTTATAGTACACAGAGGGGAAAAGAAATGGATCCCTTGGGATAGGACTAGAGGGATAATCTGGAAAGACCCTAACTCACCAGCTTGGTGATACAAAACCAGTCAGAGTCAACGCCTGTTAAAGTCAATGGCAACAATATCCACTAGTCTCTCACTGTCCACAAAACCAGGCATCCTTCATAAAAGACAGTCAGGTTTGCCACACATGATTTGCTCAATCTACAGATGAAAAAGACTAGTACTCTCACAGGGTAAAAGCTGATGAAGAACTTCTTCACTTAACTAAGGTAGTAGACATCCACAGTAGTACACCCATGTTACAAGGAACACTGAGGAACTCAGGGTAGTTGACGTTCCTAACACTGAAGGTAAGGAATTGCAAGAGTGCCAGCAGAGGGTCCCCAGTCAGCTAATACAGCTGGAGACAAGCAGAGCAAATGGGGACACGTCAGAAATACACAGGCTGATGCAGCCACAGGGCTCAAATCCTTCCTGGCGGAGAGCATAAGCCTCACATTCTACCTCCAAATGTTGATCAAGTACATGAAGAGGGGCAACTTTTTTTCCTTCCACACCACTAGGTATAAGTCATTAGCATTTATGCCACCTGATTAGCATATTGACTGGGAATTTGTATTTGCATTACTACCCTTCTGAAGGATCAGCTACAAAAAAAAGTCTTGTATTAGGCTTTACCTGTCTACAAAGAATGTCATTAAATAGTTCAAGAAAGAATATTAACGAAAGCCTTCAGTATCAGTGTGGTGTATGACACCAGATGCATCCTTTAATGTGATCAAATCAACAACCTGGTCTCTGGTAGGATATTACATATAGCACCATACAGAGCATGACCATGTCAAAGCACAATTAAGAGCAACTGTGAGAAGGACAAGAAGAAAAGACTGAGATTGTTTGTTCTAGATGCGTCTTTTCTTGTCTGATGGAAGAGTACCAGACCACAAGTGGTATAAGCCAGCGGGAGACTGGGAGCTACTCTCACCTTTTCTCCAACTGCCAGAACATTTGTGTGCCACACTGACTAGTTAGTCAATAAAGGAAATAACTCATCAATAAAGGAAAGACAGTATCCTTCAGGTTACAATTCTGATTTAGACATCAACAGGCCAAAACAAGTTCTCTAGAACTAAATACTTCAGTATGAAAAGCTGGTGTCTCGTGCTGGCCCACAGGAATTGTGCCACTGAAGGCATAACAATGGAATCCAATGGGGGACTCAGAATATTTGACCAACCAGGACATGGACTCACTCCAGTAAATTCCTACTTTATGCAATCAGTTAGAATTTGTCTTGAGGGGCCAAGTATGTATGTCTTTCAGCTTATTAGATGTTACATGATGCCACGCATAAAGTGTGCGGTAGTGAGCAATTCAAAAGGCACATGGGTTGAATTTCAAAAGGCAATTATTCAGTGGAAAAAACCAAGCATCTCTTTGTTCAATTAAAAACAGAGTTTAGCATGCATCACTGAAGGCGACCAATTCCTATTTGTATGTCCCCTTTAATGTTCACAGCTGGCAAACAGCAAACTTACATTTTCTTAAGGCAGTTTCATATAACTCTGTTCTGGTTCTTACAGTTTTACTTCATTTAAATGTCTAGAGTAACTATAGTAAGTTTTGTCATTAACATAATGCTAAATTCCTTCACTGCACTGAGGTACAGAAACACCTGGGAAGCTTTTCCCAGGAAACATTTATCAACACATCACCTGAGACTCTGAAGAGCATTTTTGAAGTTAGCTACTTCTTTTACCTTTTTCAGAGTCTCTTAAAAGGAATTATAAACTAATTTGTTACAACAACTCAGCTCTGGTAACCAAAATTAAGTTCTAGCTATCATAGAACCATAGCTAGATTTCCAAACTGATTCACAAAGTAATCACTCTTTACCCAGTTAGTGCTCTACCAAAGCATGTATGGAGCAGAAACTCATTTAACAGAGCTAAAGTTTTTGTTTACTCAGGAAAAACAAACAGTGTTATAGCTGGCTAGAACTGTAAACAGCTACAGAGCTTAATCATACAAGCAAGTCCTATTTCCTTATCAGAGAACAGATGAAGTCAAACAGGAAAAGGTAGGGCATTTCTCCTACCAATAAGGACACACGGGAGGAAAACTAAGTCAAAGGCACACGCAGCATTAAAACCTATTCCAATACTAATGGATTATTTACACACATTTTTCAAGTGCATTCACACTGAAGTCTTAAATTACCCAGACATATTTTTAAATTCACAGTCAAACAAACTATACTTGTACAAATAATGAATCATGAAGTGTGTGGAAGACAGATGTTGAGACCCTGGTGCTACTTCTAATTGTACTTCTCCACTCAAACCATCTTTGGAGGAAGGATCAACAGTTTTTGTGGTTTGTGTAACAAAGGACTCCAAGCCTCATTATCTTTAGGTGCTACAGTATAGTAACAAAAATATCAAGGATTACAAGATTTGGAATATACAGAGTCAGAGAAGCTGCGGTTCTTCCTGAGACCAAGGCTTTTTATCTTGCTCCCCATTCTGGGTTTTAGTATCATGCTAACCCTTATTAATGCCAACCTCCAGAATGCCAGAGCACAGAGCAATTTGTATTTTAGGCTCTGATCTTGCAAATGAGAGAATAGTCACTGCAACAGTTATCCAGAGCACAGCCCAGAACAGTATGCTTAGAACTAAACTCCCTATTAAGAAGGGCTATAGAGAAAAGACAAATGCTCTGCATACTGGGACAGGGTTTTCAAAATATTCTACAACAGCTTTGTGGAACTTAAGAGGCTCCTACACTGACTTTCTGTATGTCTGATTAAATATGTACAGGGCAGTGAAGAAGAGATAACCTTTTATCTCTCTTCCTTGCAAAGGGAGTTCTAACAATGATTAACATTAATCACTGAAATACTATAGTGCAACAAGAAAAGAAAATCCAAAGAATACATTAACTACCACTATTTGTATCCAGTTTCTCTTCCTTATCCTACAAATATATTGACATATTAAGTTCTTACTTTGTGCTATAAAAAGAATTTTCAATTTTAGATGTTTGTCTTGGGATACGTATTAGCAATTAATTATATCATTCCATATGGGTACAGGGTTGCCTTGCTGCATGATATGCCTCATGATGCAGCATTCCTAAAAATAAAATGTTTCTGAGCAAGCTAAGAATGAGCATACAGCAATGAAAACATACACATTTTGAGATTTAAGGTGATGTCGCAGCTACAGGGCTCTAATCATCATTTTTGAGGATGAGAATGTAGGACTGCAAAGCTTAAATCCCTACTTACGTTCTGTTATGTAAAATACAGGCTAAAATAGCCTGTAGCAGACAGTCACAAACGCTCAGTGTGAATCTTGGGGGATTGAGGGCAGGCAGGGAAACGGCTAGGAAAAAAATAAATAGAGACAAGTACAGCAGCGTGGAAGAACAAGCATGGATTAGGAAGTAACTTGAATGGAACGATAGTCTGATACTGAAATAACCATAAAATTCCAAGGTTAACATTTTGTAATGATTTTGGATTGGGGCCAGAGGGGAATACAGTACAAAAGGAAACTCAGTTGGCTTGTTTGGGGTTTTTTTTTCAATTATTTTTTTCCCCCTCCAGTTCTCAGATAAGATTTAAAGCAGCTCGTTTAAAAAAAAAAAATTGCAAAAATGAATTCATATGCAGGGCAGAAACACCGAGTACAAAAAAGCTAATTAGATAGAGAATGACATACCTTCCAAGGCAGAAAACCAAGCAAATTTAAATCCGAGTAACTTTTTAACAAGATGATTTATCTGCTAGAAGAATTACCATGCGATGGTAATGGAGATGCGATGGATTCTCCATTTAACTACTTCACAGCAAATTTGGATGGTGTTCTACAGAAACACAAACAATCTCTCTCAAACTATGAGGAGTTTCCTACATGGAAGCAGAAAACTGGCTGAAGACAGCCATGAATCAAATTCAAGTCCACCAGAATCTGCTGGCAACTGCCAATTCCTATATGGCATCAACATAAACACTTGGAAGCAGCAAATGCAGCCCAGCTCCACAGCTCTATCCTGGAGGGCTTTGGCTTTTCCTGATGTGGGACTTGGGAGCATGTATGGATGCAGCAGGAGGAGCAGGGAAAGAAGGTAACCCGAAGGGATGTTCCACTTTCAAAAAGATACACGAGGAAAGCTGCATTAGAGAAACAAGGAAAGTAAATATAGCAACAGTCTGAACTAATAGTTAATACAGATCTGCTGTATTAACCTGGCCTTAATGGGTTGCGCTTTAATCAGTTGCTTTTTGTGCTTCCAGGTTTCTGCTTCAGACCACCACCCAACACCTAGAAGGGGTGTCTACATCCACTAGACTGTAGATATGTTGCGGTCCCTCTCAAATGTGACACTACATACACTGTCTCTCACTTTGCCTGCCTTTCCCAGCTGTACATCTTATCTTAAGCTATACTCTCCAGAGCAGGAGCCACATGCCGTCTGTTCTCTCCAACACACGGTATGATAGGACAGCAGGCATCACAGGAAAAACACATTATATCAAAGAATAGATTTTACGTGATGACAATGGGTGCATTGCAAATTTAAGCTATGTTATGCCAATGAATGTGTGTTAATTATATTACAAAGTAAAATTAGGCAATGCAAGCTTACTGGAAAAAAAATTCTTAATTATTTTGTTATTGCTTTGCTTGCCAGAATCACTTGCATACAACATAAGAAACCAATTCTAAACTAATTTTGAGCAGAAACTTTCTTCTGTAATTGCAGAATACTGTCCAATAAGCGAGAAGGGGAAAAAAACCCCAGATATTTCAGACCACAGGAATTCTTAGAGAAATGGATGAAAGGATAATTAAGAAGCAGCATGATAAATTTTGTTTCTAATATACACACATATAGCACAGCTACTTCATTTTAAATTCTGCAAGTTTCTCCGCAACTCTAAGTATACCTTTAAAAAGAAAAGAAAAAAAAGGGGATCAAATCATAAAAACCTCACTTTTATCCCTTTAATCTAAATGCTTCACCAAAACCCAAGAAAACTCATTATAAATGTTCTTCCTTACAGCAGAAAAGTGCATTATTAATTTATTGTATCAGGAGCAAAGCTAGGAGCAGAAGGCCTTTTTCCTTTAGTATGCATGGGGAATATAGGCTATGCCTAAATGATCATCCAGTTGTGCTCCAGATGCTGAACTCACACTAACCTGCACCCACACAAAGAGCTGTTGTCCCGTATTCCACTTCATATTTTTCACCACTGATTGCACACATCAAAACAGAGTGAAATAATACCAGGACAACATATAAAGTCTTTTGTTACTGACTGTCATCATACACCTGCCTGATTTATCCCAGTCTCTTAAAAATAAAAAGCTTGCCTTAAGCCACTTTCAGAAAGTATCTTACATGCACAAAATAAACACTCCAGCGGTGATTTAAGCTAACCTGCTTGACTTTGAGGGCTGCTAATCCACTTCAGTACAGGCAGGTAGCACCACACAGCTGAGGAGTGACAACTACCTTAAATCACTTCCTAGCTTTGACTCACACACAAGAACTTTGACTTTATAAAGAAAGACTCGAGACATTATTTTAAGCTACTACTGAAACTTCCTTCTTGACTACAAGGTCAAATTCATACATATAAAAGCTTGCCAGAGTGCTTGAGGTGGGGATACAGAAAGCCTTCTGACACCATGTGGACTTGGGACTAACCTGACCACACAGAACTGGTATATCTAAACGGTAGCAATCTAGAAAGAGCACTTTGAAATGCAATCACTTCATTCACGAACTTCAACAATCCACCGACAGAAGTAAGAAATTCTGAGGTGGTGGAAGAGGGGAAAAAAAACAACCCATACACCTATTTCCTACAACCTGAAATAGGGTAAGCATGCAGAAGTCTATTACATTTCAGTCAACACTATGGAAAAACTCATCTGTCTTAAGTTCTGAAAACAATTCTGGACCATCTTAAAAGCATCCTCCCCTGCCCCCAGCCATTATGGTTGGATTTGGTTTTATATATATATATATATGTATACACACACTCACATATACTTAAGATTTTGAAGCAACAAAAACATTCATTATAGACGTCTGAGATACATTTATTCAAATTGATGTAACTTCTTGGGATGTCTTTCACAAGGTTTTCCCCCCTTCCCCCAGACTTCCTCCTTCAGAAAACAGACATTCACTCTGGATTATTTAAACTTGGAAAAATGCAAGTGTTTTCTTTGAAAAAATATCTATTGTTACAGCAAAAACTTGGGTTTCCTTTCAAGCAAGATCATATGATTACGCGTTTATATTTTACTTTCCGCAGGAATTTACACACCCCCCATTTGCATCCTGTTATTCATTTAGCGTTTCCCTTTACTTCAGCTTGCTGCGTTAATAAACTGGACCTGTTGGCTCAGTCCAGGCACTCAAGGTGACAATCAGTGCTCACTCTCGCATTGGTCAGATTTATTCTATAGGCCTTTCTGCGTATAGTTAACTGCGTAAATCATTCCTTCAGAAAAGCAGTTCCGTGAGAAGCAGGGCATAGATGGTGGAACTCTGACCTAAGGGTTTTCAGGGTGGTTTTGTTAATTCTGTACTTCAAAGCACTATTTGCTTTCTTTTGCAGAGAGTTTTTCTACTGAAATAGATTCCGTGTCATTTAAGTACATTAAAATAGTATAAAAGATCTGATTTTCAATACTGTATCTGCCATAGTCATGGTTTGGTTACTCCTGTTTATCTTCATCATCAATGTTAGCCTTGAAACACCTTCAGATAGATACCAATTACTAACCTGATTTAGTCCTACAGTTCAAAGGCCTGAAAAAAAAGTAGCAAAAATCCTTTTTCTGCTAAAAAAAAAAAAAAAAGGAAAAGACAGCTTCTACTGAAGCTACTTACCTGAAGTTATAAATTAAACTTGCTTTATCTTACAGTTGTCAAAGTATCTTGCACAAGACAGGCAACATCAAATTATATACCTTTTCACATTTACCAGGCTTTATTATTTTATGGGGACTAAAGCAAAAATATTCTGCTTTAATGCACTTGGTATATGCGCTTACTTGTGGCAAATCAAAATTCATTCGTTAGAGCACAATTACATACCCTATACATTACAGATCTGGTCCAGTATGGTAACATTGACTACATATATTTGACTGATGTATTAATCCTCACAATATGCTACCAAGTTGAAAATACAGGTTAAACTTGCTTCAATTCTGAATCCAGGGTAGTTAAATCGCAACCTGAAATGCAAATGCAACTTCTCTGCTACTGATGGAAACCCAGCATCATCACTCTAAACGGCTGAAAGCTACCTTCATCTCCAAATTAGAAATAAGCCACTGATGTAAGTTTTGGTGTGAAGTGATTCTGGCTGTCTCTTTACAGCCAAAGCTGTGCATTTTAGTCCTGCATGGAAATCCAGTCTTAAATCCCTTTATTCCATGACCTTCAAGCACGTTATTTTACTTTTTTTTTTTTTTGAGTGGGGGCCAAACAAAAGAAATAGGCACTTCCATTGCATAAAAAAAATAATTAACATTTGCTATTATCATCCCATCCCAAGTAGGGCAAAAAAATTGCAATCTTGTTTCAGAAACCATATTTTTTCAAAAAAAGTTTCATAGAGAGTAGAACTTCCTCTTCAATTGACCAAGAGAGCACAGACAAGCCAAATCATTTGTTTTACAGCAGTCAACCTGAGATAATATCTTACAAAAGACTTTGATGAAATTGATACACCAAGAGAATTCTTTCATAATACGGGAGCAAATATTTTCATTTGAAAAAGCACTACTAGAAATATTTGACCAACTTGAGTAGATACCATACCAAGAATTATTCTGAAAAAGCAGCTTTCTCAAGATACTTGCATATATTCTTCAAGCAATAAAACACAGGGCATAGATTTATGAGCCCTAAGAAACTGAAGCCACTAGATAGAGTAAATGAAAAAAAGTGCAGGAAAAAGCGGAACTGTCTTCAGCAGTAAAGCTTCTTCAGTGCTTTCATCCACGGTACAGAGTCACTATCAAGAGGCTGAAACGCTTAATCTTAAACTGATGAGGACAGGGGTTATTTTAATGTCCAAAAAGCTTAATAAGAAAAAAAAAACCAACAAAACCAAACAACAAAACGCACACCACACTTGCCATTTACTATCAACTCCATTGAAAGCAAGATTCCTTAACTACAGCTGATCAATGCAATTCCATCTTCAGTACACTATTGTAAAACTCTGCTGACTGATAAAAAGAAGGATAAGCAACTGGAGAACCTCAGCTATCATCTCAATGCCTCATGCCCTGCATTAATCAGGGCTTGAGCAGGGGAGAGACTACCTCTATTTCTTCTCAAGTCCCCTTTGCAATAAAACCATAGGAAGGGGCACCAGCATTTACTTTATATCCAAACAAAGTCATTTTTCGTGCATCGTTAAGCTAAACATACAGCTGATGGGAACTCATATGACATGTTTTGAACAGTCATGGTTTTATGAAGTTGATTTTCAGAGGGGAAGGAAATAAATCTTTTCAGTGTCTTTGAAAGCCTAAGGAAAAGGACTGGAAGATTCATTAAGGGCAATATTGCTTCCAAACGCGAAGCTTTGAAAGACTGGTGATTTAAGTGAAATATAAGTAGTTACATTTGGTTTTCAAGAAACTGGGAAGCTTACTTTATACAGTTACATTGTACATACCCGCACAACTGGATGTTCCATTAAAATACAGATAAATTAACAGTTTTAAGTACTTGAACAGCTGAAACCAACATACAGCACCAACAGAATTTTACAAGCGGTCCAAACCCAAATAAATTCCCAGCTCTTACCATCAAAAAAACTTTTGGCTCTCAGGTAACTGACGCTAAGCCGAAGCACAGACAGCTTATCCAATTTGGCGATAACATCTTGAGGGAAAGGCAGGAGGCTGGCCAAGCGGTCCAACTCTGCATTCAAGCGGTCCCTGTGCCTCTTGGATGGATTGGACTTGACTCCTTCGGCTGGGGATGGCTTTACTCTGCAGCAACAAAAAAAAAATAAAAAAAAATCCAACCAACAGAAACACAATTAGAAGTCCATTCCCAAAATGAAGGTAAATATTTGCCCAACCTAATGTTAGGAACTGTCTTTTAAACTTGAACAAGTAAAACATCTTTCCCCAGTGATTTCTGTTTCCCCATCAGAAAAAATAAATAATAAACATTTAAGATGGTTTAACACCCCCCCATGCAACGTACACACTGTTAAATGAAGCAGTTTGAGCTACAATAGCTATTTGAACAGGTAAGGAACATTTGAAACCTTTGAGAGTCCTGTGTTTTTATAAAAAGCTTCCTACACTTTCACTCAAGCATCACTTAAACTCTTCCAAATGTTCACATTACAAGTAATTCAATAACTTTGAGTAATATTTGTGTACAAATGCATTTGACAGTATCATTTTTCACAGGTGTCCTTAGTTTTTGTCAATGTGTGGAAAAAGCTTTTGTCAATTGGATATGACAAGAATTTTAGTAACTTGCTAGACAATGAAACATCCCAAACTGCGTGAGAAAACAAGAGATACAGCTCAGTCAGGCAAAAAAAAGTCTTTGTAGGAAACACTATTGAGCTCATCCTTTAAGTCACCTCTCAGCTGAAGGTATTTCATTTGCATACAGCCTAACAAAGGCACCGCTTCGTACCTTACAAAGTACAATTTTAAAAGCTTTCCAAGTTACACAATGAAGTTTTTTGCAAACTTGCTCTTTTCCAGTCATATCCACCCTGAGCTCCGATTCCAGACGCTTGGATACTCACACCTCCCCATGTATGCAGAAGTCTCAGAACAGGTTTAAACCCCTACTCATCTGAATTATAATTAGCCATTACAAGCTAATACAGAAACCAAATAATTTCTCTGTACAAGCCATAGTAGATTTTATATTTATTAAGCAGTTCTCTAATTAAAGAGTGATTCATTCCCACTTTTCCAGTATTGCCGTTCTACTTGAGACAGGCCGCATTATCAATTTGTGTTGCTTTTACTGGAGTATTGGTTCTGCAAGATGCATCTCTTGCAAAAAAATACAGAGCACGAAGACTTTTAGCAGTTAATTTCTTCAGCATTTCAATCAGTCTGCTTGAAAGCTTCATCCTTACATCAATTTTATGATGAGAAATTGCAAAAGCTCCAACAGTAATTTTTGCCCACTGCTGAAAGTAAGCCGTGTTGAAAAATAATTTCATTTTGTGCTTATTTTTAGCTTGTTTTTACTCCATGTTTCAATTACACTTCTTGTTAGCTTAAGTCCAAGCCCTTCTTTCCACAGGCATTGCTTTTTAAAGTGTCACTTGTCAAAAACTTGCATTTAAGTCTGGCTGTGCGTTCCCTAGCACGGCGACTGCCCTTCTGCATGTTTGAGGAGGTTCCTTATGCGGAGCCTGGGAACTTGAAGATGCCATAATACAAAGTGTTATTAACACAGAAATATAATATAATATAATGGCAGCACCTACTTGCTCCCCAGATGGATAAAGTTAATCTTTACCCTGCAGCAAGCTTATCTAGGACACGGCTCTAGTAGAGCTTTATCCTAAAACACTGGAAAATTGGGAAAAACTAATCAGGAGACATGAAAATTCTCTCTCTTGAAAGAAACAAGGGCTCATCATCAACTGCAATGAATGACAAACTACTTGGTTCTATGACTGCTTCGGTCACAAGCCTTGACTGAGACCTGCAGCTCACCACGTTCTCAAGTGAATATTAAACTAAAAATAATTTAGTAAAACTTTCTTCATGTTCTCTGAGCCTGACAGAATGTTCACTTGTACAAGCCATTTGATTAACACAATTTAAATATAACGCTAACAAAGTTCAAAATCACCAAACAATACTAGTAACATTAAAAGCTACCTCAAATATTTTTATGCATTCAACTGCCATAAACGTAGAGACAGAATAATAAATTCCAAACTTTAAGCAGATAACAGTCATATAACAATTGGGGAACAGCTCACTACTATCAAAGCAAACAGGTCTGCTTCTAAAAAGCAGAGGTCTTCATGGAAACCATTCAAAACATACAATCTTTTCCAAATAAATCAGCGCTAAACATCCAATACCAACTTCTCTAATTTTCACCACTCCTGTGCTTTGCTTAAAACTTCTACGAGCGCTCCCACAAGGTAGTTGGAACTACAGGCAACTGCACAGATACCTCGTCAAGTTGTTAGACCTAATTGTTTTTGCTTTACTTGCTGATGATTTCTTTCGTATTTCCGACTAGCTCAAAGCATGAGGACTTTCTAGATGTAGCATACAACATTTTGGATCATTAAATTACTGGTTTTTTGTGGCATAAGTCTTACCATGTTCTCTCCCTCTGAACCAAACACTGATTCTCCCTAATCTTCCCTCTTATCACCCAACTAAAAATCCACGATAAAAACAGATCTCTTAGTGACGAAAGGAGTAAGGGCGGAAACGCCGGGGGTATAAGTAGGAAGCTAAACCTTTTTCCATCCACTTATGTAAACCCTCGCTGCTAAAGACAGCCCTTGCTGTGTTGCAGAAAATTACCTTCAAGGAAAATTACATGCTATGTCAAGATTAAAGCCACACACTTGTTTTATTTGAAAAGAGGGGAAAAAAATACTAGAGGAGGGAATGGATTTTAAGCTGATCTTTCAGTTCTTGATCTTTTACCTTTCACGGGAAATTTGAATTCCCTAATCAAAGGCCAGAGGTCTCTGTACACTCGGTGTCTCCAAACTGAGCTACAGTCCGTTATCACCCAACAGCCGCAAGACAATCAAGCACTTCTAATTCTTGTTTTAAAACAATTCTAAAGGATTTCCCATCATAACATTAGCTGACCATTCTTCTCACAGGTCTGCTACAGACTACATAATCAGAAATTCTCACAACACATGCATCCCATGTATGCCTTCACAGACATTAACGACCCTGAATTATTGAAAATAAAGTGCACCAGTACCTGAACCTTAATTATTATCAAAAGGCAAAACTAAGATTCAATCTTTAAATGCTAATTTGCATTTTTAAAGGGAAATTTAAGCAGCTCTTCAAGAAAATGAAAAGAAAGCACAGATTTATTTTGTTCATGATATGACATAAAAAAAAAACTTTGAAGAAAGGGAAAAACAAATCCAGTGATCAAGCACTGAAAAGCATGATTCCTTATTAACAAGACTGAAGTGTGGAACAAAACAAGGAAATAAAAGAATATGCAAGAAGAGTACTGAAGATACAGTGACATTTAAAAAATTTAATTCTGTTAAAAAGATCTAATTAGAAGCTCATCAGAAACATATCATCGCTTAGGAAAAAAGGACCTAAGGAAGAACATATGTGCTGCCTGGCTAAGGGGTTTAATATTTTCAACTATGTATATTTTTCATCTCATACTTAATACTACATGCAATAACATATATTATTCTTATCTATATTATTTAGTTCCACGTAGGTCAGGTAACTAATCAAGTATTACAACAGGTGACATGCTCCAAAGTTCTCTATTTACTTTAGCAACCGAAAAATACTTCTAAGCATTTCCTCTTTTATTTCCCTCACCAAAATTACTGAAAATTCAGCTGACAGTTCTTTTGGAAGCAACAGACTATTGACCCCTTCAATCAAAAGTTACATCAACCTATCTTGAATAGGCAAGCGACCCTTGCCAGCAGCTCCTTCAGCAGGCAGTGAAACCAGCAAAGATTGAGGCTGCTGAAGGAATAAAGTTGTTTTTACTACAAAAATCCCAGCCAGCGGCATCCTACTCGTCTGATGCTGGGCAGCTGTTTATCCTCCAGAACTTGCCAGCAAGCAGAGTTTTAGTTTGCTTATGGTGTTTTGGGATAGGAAGGACTTCACAAGCGTGACAGAGACAGCCAGAATATCAACCAAGAATGAAAGTTTCACACTCAGTTTTAATTTAATTTTTCATCACTCTTTAAGATGACAAGCCAAGGCTATTTGGAAAGAAGGAGAAAAAAAAAAAAAAAAAGTTCCTAACTACTGACCACATTATCTACATTTGTGTATCCCCATTTGCTGCAGATTCTCTTCTTACGAAGTTTACTTTTGCAAGAAGCATTGACCAAAACCCAACCAACAGAAAAAACCCACAAACCTTAGTTTTAAGTTACAACCTTTATGTAATATTCAAGTATCCCAAGAACGGCAAGGTTATAATTTATATATAATAAATTTATTCTACATGCAACAGAAGCTTCACTGCCTGTGCTTGAATAAGAGGTGCAAACTGCTGTTTATAGCAGATAATGCTTTACAGAGGAATGTTTTAGTAATTATTTTTCTTTTCTGATATGCTTTCATTTTCAAAGCTTCTTCTGGCACTTTTTGTTTGTTTGCCTTTAAGGAATGCATAAACAGTTTCATTTTTTTAATTAAAATATCTCTCCACTGCTTTCTGAAGTTATTATGTCTACTCATAATTACGGATGAACTAATCAAACATATTTCTCTGGAGTACTTCGTATCATAAATACCCCTTTAAGCTAACAGAACAAAACCATATCCTATCTTCTTGTTTTGTCTGCTAAAGAACCATGCCATTATGCTTTTTGCACCTGCATAGTACTCTGCAAACATTTAGAGCTCCTCACCCCATTCCGTATCCGTAACATTTATGTCCTTCCTTGTCTATAACATTTATACAGTTAAAGAAAACAATTCCTACCCAAACACTGAAATAAAGAAAAACAAGGCAAACTAGAGCTACAAAAAGATAAAAATTACAAGGTGGAGCTACATTAATACACGATCCATCACCTAATGTTAGAATCTTATGGAAGTGGGTGTTACTATAGATAAAAGATGCATTTTATCCTTTCCACTTCAATACTAGTATATTGATTCTCCAGTTCAGTTAATCACTAGAGAAATGGAATTCAAGACTTAAAAAAAGAAGAAAAAACAGGGGTTGCTTATTGCTCCCCAAGTTTCGGGGGTGGGGGGGGGCGAGTAAAACACCCCAGAGATGTGCTGCCACCAGGGGGACTCGCAGCGTTCAAACCTTAAACGAGGAGGAAATCTAAAGGCTCCAAGGTTTTCAGTGATTTCTGTGGCACATACACATGCTTTAGTGGCCTTTTTTCCTCCTTTTTTTTTTTTTCTTTTCTTTTTCAGATAACAAGATGAACTGCCGAAACAGCTGCCTACTAAGTTCCCCCGTGATCACTTTTCTTTTTCAGCTGTAATACTGTATTTCCCTACCACATTAAAAAAAGCACACTTCAAACTCGGCATTATCAGGCAACAGCCCGAGATTCCCTATCAAGTTCAGTTCTTTACTTGGCACATGATAAATATAGGGTGTTGAAGGGGGGGAAGTTTCTTAAACTAATTTTGAGTTACCACCATGGCTTTAATGAGTTATTTGCACTTGAAGCAATAAGTATTTCTTCTACTTCATTTTTTTTCCCCATGGCAACTATGGCATTATATGAAGAGCTTCTTCTATTTCTATAAATAAGTTGCCTATTGCCACAGGTTATCAATTATCATGCTCCATTCAGAGTTACATATATATATCAAATGTAACATTAGAAGAATTATCTTCAGAAAAAATCTCATCTGTAACAGACACTAGTCTCAACAACCTCTTTTCTTTTCTTTTTTTTTTTTTTTTTCATGAAGAGCATGAATTCTACTTCGGGGAGGAAATACCAACTTCAAACAGATAAAAATCACAGTACTGTCAAACCATAGGACAAGAAAACACAACACTGGAACTGTTCATAAAGTTTAAAATCTTTATTAACCAGCAGGAAGTGCATCTTCCCTCCCCCAATCAGTTACAAAAGCTTATTGCCTCTTTTTTTTTTTTTTTTTTGGCCTAAAGGTACAGTCTGTAATCAGTTATGCAAGAAATCAGAACCCTCTGACCCACTAGCAATGTTCTGTAAGGTTGGAATAATAGAAGAAACACCTAAAGAACATAGTCATTATAAGGAGAAAAGAAACACAGAAGCATTACATGCGAAATAATTTGTCCTGTATAAAAATAATTTCTAGTAACCCAAGCAAGGTGGGTTAATTAACAGTTTCCACTTCAGTTTATGGGTGAGCAAACTATTTTGATACGAATACTTTTATAATATCTTGAAGAAAAAACATACACTTCTTCCTTCAGTCCTAAAAGGACTTTAATAGAGCCCTTAATAGATAAATGGTTCCCATTAATAATAGAAAAAGGCTTCAAGTTCAACTCATCAGAGAAGCTCAGCCAACTTATATAAAGAGGAGATATACGGAAAAGGATTACTTAGGTAGATACTACAGTAACGTAAAAGAGAAGATTTCACATCCTCTAACCAAGACTAACCAGAACTCAGTAGTAAGCCAGACACATTAAGCCGTTTTACCAGAAAGGCAGAACACTTCACCTTTTCACAACCAGAACTTAAGATCTGCCTTAGCAATTAACAGTCCAAAACCACCACCAATACATTTTTCATCTTTACTTAAACCCCACTCATTTCATTCGGTACCTCTCCACTTCTGTTCAGAAATGAATGGTCAAAACAGCAAGAACTGCTATTTTCATAATGAATGCATCTCCTAGCAAGGGATTTATTTTTTAAAAAACGCATTCTTAGACTTTCTGTGTTAATTCGTAAGGTGAAACCCCAGCTACGCACAATCATTCGTTCCAACAGCTCCAACTGTAAAGAAACAAGCACTTCGGCTAATTCCCCTGCCCCCGAGACAGTTGTCTGCTATAAATCTAAAAACATATCACCCACGATAGAATTTCATTAAATATTTGTCATTCTCTCCTTTAAAGCTTTTGTAGTCTTGGCAGTTATTGTCCATCTACAGAAGTACCCTGCAGAAAGGCACTGGAGGGTATTTTTTGAGCCTGGCGTCGCGGGTAGCTTATTTTTCTTGCAACTCGGTAGTTTAAGCTCTGCTACTTTTCATGACCTATACATTCTCGACTTTCAGCTGAAAGTGCAAGTTAAGCATCTCCTCCAGCCTCAAAAGAAAGAAAAAAAAAATTAAAAAAATTAAATCGCTCTCATGAGACCAGGCTTTTTGCGTTGCAAAGCCCAGGAGTCAAACCTACAGCAGGTGCACAATATGGAATTACTCAGGTACTGCGCTGTTCCCGCAGATCCAAAAACA
>VZRU01008329.1:44370-58091 GCA_013398155.1 Pedionomus torquatus
TTTTTTTTTTTTCTTTTTTTGTGGTTATCAACCCTTTGGCAGTATCTTAATTACTTCCTGGATCAGTATCAAGAATGTTCAGCCACTGAATATTTCAAGATGTCTACTTAAACTTGGCCAGGTAGATGGTTTTCAGTCATCTTTGGACAACGATGTGTGCCCTTTAAACTGATACTTGCTGAACCAGCACTGATGCTGCCAGCCATTCTTAGGCTGTTTTTGCCCTGAACTGTCTTGATCCTTTTCCATCTGGGAGCCAAAGGGAAGTCTGCTGCAAGAGTCATCCTCAATTAAAGATCATCTAGTTGGTTGGAAGAAGGAAGGAACTTAGCCATGAGAGCCCACAGAGGTGTGCACCTACCTATTGTCGTGTCAGGATTGCCCTCCTGTGGTGAATGTTCAAACACAACCAGTGGATGATAGAATCATAGAATGGTTAGAGTTGGAACGGACCTTCAAGATCATCCAGTTCCAACCCCCCTGCCCTGGGCAGGGACACCCCCCACCACACCAGGTTGCTCCAAGCCCCATCCAGCCTGGCCTTGAACCCCTCCAGGGATGGGGCAGCCACAGCTTCTCTGGGCAACCTGGGCCAGGCTCTCATCACCCTCACGCCAAAGAATTTTTTCCCAATATCCAATCTAAATCTCCCCTCTTCCAGTTTAAAACCCTTCCCCTTTGTCCTGTCCCTCCACTCCCTGACCAAGAATCCCTCTCCAGCTCTCCTGGAGCTCCCTTCAGATCCTGGAAGGCTGCTGGAAGGTCTCCCTGGAGCCTTCTCCAGGCTGAACAGCCCCAGCTCCCTCAGCCTGTCCTCACAGCAGAGGGGCTCCAGCCCTCTATTCATCTTCATGACCTTTCACTGGACCCTTTCCAGCAGTTTTATGTCCTTTCTGTGTTGAGGACACCAGATCTGGGCCTTGCCTGTCCAGCTGTCTGACCTTGCAGAGCCTTGCCTGTGACTCTAGTTCAAGTTAGTGGTCGACTGTCTTCTCGTGCAGATGTGCACTTGGGGACCCCCAAATCACTCCCTCAAATAGTTTTGAGTGCTGTCAGTGAGATGTGCAGAGAGAATAACAGGCGGTAAGACTTTGAAGATGTGAAATTAAGAATTTAATGTCAGAATTGTTTTCAGATTGTAGCGTCCTATCATTTTTTTAGTGGATCACTAGACCAAATGAAGTATTTTGTCCGTCTCCTGAGTATACTAGTAGTTTCTATTGAATAACATGATTCTTTCAGCTGTGGCCAGTCCAGTGCAGTACATAATTTCTTGATGGGGTGCCTCAGCATTTGGCTTTTTTGTTGGAATGTTAGGAAATGTGGAAAATATATCCTCAGGCTTCCGTAGGACCCATGGCAGGTTTGGGAAGCTGACAATCCATCTGTGGAAAGCAGATGCTGGAACAGGTGGGAACTTGATCTCGTCCTGGGTTGAATGAACAGTCTGAATTCTTAAAATCCCAGATAGTCTTGAATTTTTCTATACCAGCAATATATTTAGTCTCTAAGCTCCACCATCAATCTCTTTAATAGACAGAGTTTTAACTTTAGGACAGAATCATAGAGTTGTCCAGGCTGGAGGGGACCTTCCAGATCATCGAGTACAACCATCAGTCTAGACTCTGATACAGCCCATCACTAGCCCATGTCACTGAGCACTGTGTCAACCCATCTTTTAAATCTCTCCAGGGATGGTGCCTCAACCCCTTCCCTGGGCAGCCCAGTCCAAGGCTGCATAACCCTTTCAGGGTAAAAATTATTCCCAATCTCCAATCTGAACCTCTCCTGGCACAACTTGAGGCTGTTTCCTGTTGTCCCATCGCCTGTTCCTTGGGAGAAGAGATCGACCCCCCCCCTTGGCTACAACCTAATATTAAACCTTATATATTATGCTTAATTTTTTACCTTCCGATTTGGCTTCCTACAATTTCATTCAAAGCTATTATTAGTTGAATTCTTCAAAATTACTCAAGGAAAATAATTTGACTTTTAAAAAAGCCATGATTGATTAACTACGGATAAATACTGCCTTCATAATTGTATTTAACTGCAAGTAATTTTATATTCTGGAAACTGGCAAACATCCACACTCAATCATCCTTCTAGATGTATCATAGAGAGTCTTGCATCATCACAACATTGTCTATATCATAGAATGGAGGTAATAGGGAAGGATGTTGGTCTTCTTGTGTTTGTCGTTCACTCCGTATCTTCTCATGGCTTTTTTTCCCATGGCCAGTTTGTCTTGAGCAGAGCTGAGTAGTAGATCCAGACATACAGTTAGTTCATAGAATGGTTAGAGTTGGAAGGGGACCTTCAAGATCATCCCCTGCGCTGGGCAGGGACACCTCCCACCACACCAGGTTGCTCCAAGCCCCATCCAGCCTGGCCTTGAACCCCTCCAGGGGTGGGGCAGACGCAGCTTCTCTGGGCAACCTCTTTCAGTGCTTCACCATCCTCATGGCAAAGAAGTTCTTCCTAATATCTCATTTAAATCTCCCCTTTTCCAACTTAAAACCATTCCCCATCATGTCTCTCCCCTCCCTGACCAAGAGTCCCTCTCTGGTTCTTCTGGAGCTCAGATCCTAGAAGGCTGCTAGAAGGTCTCCCCACCTGGGTTGAGCATCTTCCTTGAGAGTGGCTTAACTGGGCACTTTTTCTCAAATTTTCCAGTTCTATATGTGCTGCATAGAATCTGAAAGAATATAAACATGCTTCTCAGAGTACAAGGTAATGGGATAACCATGCTGAGGAGTTTGGAAGGTGCTAGAAACTTTCAGGTGAAGAGGCACTGAGAAAAAAATCTACTTTTCCTGAAAATAATATGAATGCCAGACCCCAGGGTCTGACTTCTTAGGCACTAAAAAAAAAAACAAAACAGAAAACCAAACCAAACCCCCTTCCATCTCTAACCATTCTATGATTCAGTGCTTTGGTTTCCCTTCGTTTTATGGCAGAAAGATGAGTTAGGGAGGATCTTACAGTAGTATAAAGATTCTATAGGAAGTATAGCTTGAATTATAAAACCAAGCTAGTAATAGATGTTCCTTAGCAAAAAAAAAATAATTATATTTTCTAGAATTTTTTATTTAAAATGCTACAGCACACTTTGGAACACTTTCAAAGACATCTCTTGCAAAGTTGCTCAGAGTCTCTGTCTCGAGGGCATGGGGATGGAAGAAGGAGTTCTGCGTCCCCAGCATGGGGCAAAAGGTTCAGAATATTAAATTATTTCTTTCCCTGGGGTTTTCTGATGTGTGAACAGATGGGGCTTGGATTTCTAGCATAAGCCCAAAGATGAAAGAGTGGAAATCACACCATTAAAAAATTATAAGCGGTAGGTTATAAATTTTTATCCCTCCCTATTGTTAATTAACCTTTAAAAGCTGAACGTGTAGAGAAGGCCTGGGGTTTGGTTTCTGTGGGAGCACTTTTTAGTAGTAATGAGCACCTGAGGATCCTTTCTCTCCCAGAGTGAACGTGACATTTCAATTCTCCAAGAGGCGCGTATGTGATGCCAGCACCTTTCAGCGTTTGAAGCCCAGAATTTCCAGGCAGGCGCAGAAAGGGCAGCGATTTTCTTCTGCCTGGGGCTGGATGTGATTCCAAATCTTCCACCCTCCCGTTGAAGAATTAGTCCCATGAATAGCAGTAGTTTCCAGAAGTGTTGCTGGCAACCTTTTGCCATCAGCAGGAGGGGAAAATTAAGGCTTGTAATGACTTTCTTTGCTTATAATTCTCCCGTTGGATCTGCTTTTGGTTTTTTTTTTTTAACTATTTCAATATTTTTTTTGTTTTCTTCTTTCAAACAAAGTAAATTGCTCTGAAATAGGCGTGAAAATTGATGGTGGAAGAATACTCTTAGGATAGGGAATTGAGTGGCTTTGGTGGCACCGTTGGACTCACCCCTTCGTATGAGTCGCGTTGCCTGGATTCAGCCAATGCTCTGAGCTTGAGCTGTAACTGGAAAAACTCAATCTCCAGAGTGAAAGGGACTGGGGGGGACAACCTCTGTGACCTCTTCAGGTACAGAGATTCTTCTGTGCACGTGAGGACAACCTGCACTAATCTCCTGCCATCACCCACAGCCCCGAATCTCAGTTTGACCGTGGCATCGGCTGGTCCAAGAAGCGCAGATGCTTTCTGTATTTAGCAAATATTCGATGTTGACTGCAGCTGTTAAACGCATGAAACATGTGAAACAGGCTGAGGGAGCTGGGGCTGTTCAGCCTGGAGAAGAGGAGGCTCTGGGGAGACCTTCCAGCAGCCTTCCAGGATCTGAAGGGAGCTCCAGGAGAGCTGGAGAGGGACTCTTGGTCAGGGAGTGGAGGGACAGGACAAGGGGGAACGGTTTTAAACTGGAAGAAGTGATATCTAGATGAGATACTAGTAAGAAATTCTTTGGTGTGAGGGTGGTGAGGCACTGGAAGAGGTTGCCCAGAGAAGCTGTGGCTGCCCCATCCCTGGAGGGGTTCAAGGCCAGGCTGGATGGGGCTTGGAGCAACCTGGTGTGGTGGGAGGTGTCCCTGCCCAGGGCAGGGGGGTTGGAACTCAGTGATCTTTGAGGTCCCTTCCAACTCTAACCATTCTGTGATTAGAAAAAGACATAAAAAGGAAAAAACCTAGGCTTTTGGTTTTTTTTCTGCCTATGCATATTTGTCAAGCTTTGCTTTGCAAATCAGAGCTCCCGCAAAGTGCTGTTTGTACGATAAAACTTCTGACCCCATCAACAATTAACCACCTCTCATTGACTTTGTAACAGAAAAAACCCTCTGAGATCCTTAGTTCCCGTTTCTGACTTTGAGAGAATAAAAGTAGCACCTGAGAAATAAGAAGGAAGAAAAAATAATAAAATTCGGGTGTAATTTGGTATTTTTTGAAAATAAAAATATAAATACTCTCCAATGTTTAATATTCTCTTTTTTCACCTCGCTCCTTGCCATTGTGTTCTTCAAAAGAAGGCAGTGAGGGTTTCTAGTTTATTTTGTAGACATGGTGTTTTTGTGTAAGACACAACGTGATATTTGTGAATTCCATTTCCATAAGCAGAAAACGTGACTCAGAAAAAACTCAGAATGTGAACAGGAGATTGTAATTCAGACCCTCAAGGACTCTGTATCCAGCGGTTAATTGTGTTCTCTTGCGTCCTGGTGGCTTAAGTGTTGGAAGATTTTTGAAGCAGGGCGAGAGTTCTAGGGCTGTAAACCCCCTCACTTATTGAAGTTAGCTGTGAAACTCCTTTCTGTTTTATTGGAGACATCTTCTTCTGTATCTTGGATCTGCCTTTCGGGATTCTAGCCGTTGGTGTTTCTCCCCGCTGTGCCCGGCTTGCTTTCAAAACGCTTGAAGCTGGAGCTATAAAAGAAGCAAATTCTAGCAGCAGCTTCTGAGTGGCAGCCAAAATATTCTCTGCGGTCACGGAAGGTTTTTGATGCACCTGGCTTCTTCAGCCTTTAAAAACACCTATTCTGGCTCAGCTTCTAAATGAACAGTAACAGAAGTAGTCTGAGAGGTTGGGAGGCCCCTTCTGAATAAGGGTCTCTGGTGTCGTTAACTGCAGATCTTCCCTGATAACTTTCTGTAAGGAAGACTGTTGAAAGAGGGAAAACCATAGAATCATAGAATCATCCAGGTTGGAAAGGACCTTTCAGACGCTCGAGTCCAACCATCAACCCAACACTGAGAAAAAACCCATCACTAAACCATGGGCCCTCAACATCATCTCTCCAGGGATGGAGACTCTACCACTGCCCTGGGCAGCCCATTCCAACCCTTGATAACCCTTTCAGTGTAGAAATTTTTCCTAGTTTCCATCCTAAACCTTCCCTGGTGGAACTTGAGGCCATTTCCTCTTGTCCCATTGCTTGTTCCTTGTGGGAAATCACCGAGGAAGGTGCCTCAGATTTATTTTGAATTTAAAAAGCAAATAAAAGGATAAATAATGATGATGGGAGGGTATGAACCTCTCTTCTCTGTATGTCTGTAAATTCTATCTGATGGAAGAGTAGAAGGGGGGCTTCTTGGTGTAGTAGTTGCAAGAGGCACAGGGTGGCCACGCTGAATGTCACTGCTGGTGCCACAGCACAGAGCGAGTGACAGGGCTATTGATACCGGCAGCACCCCAGATAGAATTACTACTGAATTAAATTAAGTTTACCCACCTCAAGAACTGATGTCTTCTGCCCCAGTGATCCTGGAAAACAGTACTCACCCTTATTGTTAGTTTGTGAAACATCCTTATGGATGACCGATCTGGAACATCTTATCCAGTGGCTAGAAATATAGAGTATGGATAGAGAAATATGAAGTATATGAAATATAAAGTATGAAGTATGGATAGAGAAATCCTCTGAATTCATATTTCGTGTGTATATTGTACCCTGAAAGCTTTGCTGTTCGGCAGGTAGGTTCAATTACTCTAGTCTGAAGATACCTGTAGGAGGTTCTTCTGGTCACAAAGGCAGCTTTACCTGCAAGATATCTCTGTGATAGATGTGTCTGGGCGGCAGGTTATTTATTATGTTGGCAGAAACGTTTTTTTTCTTTTCTTTTTTTCTTTTTTTGCATTTGGATAACTTGGTGGTGTGAGATAGATGACTTTTCTGAAGCTCAGGTCAAACAAAAGCGCGTGTCTTCTCAGGGCTGGGCTTGCGCTGTTTGCATCCTAGAGTCACTGCCTTCAGGTTCCCAAGAGGATTTCTGCTTCTAGGTACAAGGATATTTTCTTAATTAACAAATGCAGGAGGATAAACGTATCTGACAAACTTTTTGGGTAGCCCCTGAACGAAAAATGTCGGAAATCTGACAGCCCAGAAAGCCAACCCCATCCTGGGCTCGATCTTCTTTGAATGAGAGAAGGGAAAAATCTCCTATTGCTTCTCCTATCACAGTAGGAAAGAAGTTATGTTTTCTTCCAAGTACACCTCCTGTCTGGCAACCAGCATTTTGTCAGGATGGTACAAGCCTTGTTGATTTTGAGCTTATTCTCAATAGTTCTGTGGGATTTTAGTTACAGTACTATCAGTGTTTTCATGTCTTAGCTCTTTACATGTAGCGTGGTGTTCACTAAAGACATACTGTGGTGAAAGACAGGCTTTACTTCCCAAAAAATCTTCTTTTTCCATTGCTCAAGGTTTCTGGAATAGGCACAGTAAGGGTTTTCAAGGAGTTGGGTGAGACTGTCCTTGATTCTTAAAGCTTCATCTTGGGGCATCCCCGGAGTCGCCAGTGCTCCACACTTTATTTTCATTCAGCTGGAAAACAGAACTATGTTCAAAACCAGATTTAGTTAAATACCATTTTCCTTATTTTAATTAGAGGCTGCCAGCATCTGAGCTTGGCTTTTGTTATACCACTAGCTGTAGGAAAATAAACAGGTTTGGGCTCTGTGATGAGTGTTTTAGAGAGGGGGGTGTGGAAAACAACCACAAACCAGCCTCTCCTGACTATTTGCTGTTTCAGGTAGAACTTCGGTGTGAGCAGGTTGTGTTTGGCTCTTATTCCAGAGTAGACGTGTGTACAAAGCCCAAGTGCAAATGGTACATCATCTCCTCCAGAGTCTGTTATTTACACCAAAATAGCAGGAAGCTAATTCTCGTGCGACTTAAATACTTTTTTTTATCATAGAGTTGTGACTTCGGCTGCTCAGGTTCTGTTTTAGGAATATAGAAGTGTATTCCCAAATAGTAGTCAAGTAGTTAGTTCTTAAAACTGAGATAGTTGTAGTTCCTAAAAAGTGTACTCCTTCATCAGAGTGTTCAGGCAAATCATCCATATCACAGTACTCGGTAGCATCTCCCTGCAGAGATCTGACAGCTGCTGAAAGAACTGACTTTTGCTCACTCTGAAATATTTTGAGGCCTTTTTTGTTTTAAGAAGAAATTTCCACCGAGCTTGGGATTCTTCTTGGTTACGTCAAAGAGGAGCAGCTCAAGCCAACGGAATTGCCAAGGCGCTGCGGAATGAATCAGGGAATCAGGGAACTGTCGGGGCTGGAAGGGACCTCTTGAGATCCCCCAGTCCCCCTCCCCTGCTCAAGCAGGGTTGCCCAGAGCACATCCCTCAGGAGGGGCTTGAAGGTCTCCAGAGAAGGGGACTCCACACCCTCCCTGGGCAGCCTCTGCCAGGGCTCTGACACCCTCACCCCAAAGAGGTTTCTGCCCGTATTCCAATGGGACTCCCCATGGTCCGTCTTGTGCCCGTTGCCCCTCGTCCTGTCCCTGGGAACCACTGAGAAGAGTCTGGCTCCATCCTCCTTCACCCCACCCTTAGGATACTTAGAGTGAGAGAGAACTGGGGCTTTGCGCTCATAAATCTATATCCTGGATTTATTTTAGGGTTAGGCTTGAGTTGTGTAGAGACAGCCGTTACTATGGTAAACACACCCCATTTGGAAGATGATGCCACTGATTTAATCAACTTAATAGCAGCGGTACTCTGACATTCAATCTGAAAGAGATTGAAGTTGATCATCCTCTTAGGAGACTGATTATTCTAATAGTGATAAAATGGGGTTTAGATATTGAATGGTTTTGATTGGCTTGAAATAGTTTTGAACAGTGACATTAATCCAACATAACTACCAGTTTTCATTCCTTGCAGTTGGTTGGTCTCAGCCCACAGAGGTAGCAAGGAAAAGGGAGAAAAGAATGATCTGTTTCTTGAATATTGGTATGATTTTCAACGCTTGCATCAGGGAATTTACTGTGTCTGAGTAAGGTAGGATTCTTCCTGGACCATATCCTAGGATATAGTGAGCCCAAATAAATTGGGTTCTTCAACTTTACGTAAAATAATAGGCGAGAACAATTACCAAAGGCCGGAGGACACAAGCAATAGAAATGTAATGACCTAAAAATCAAGATGACGCAGGGATTTCTCTCCCTCCTCTCTTAAATGGGCAAGCCTGGCAGCTGGAGGTTCACCTTGCATTTCTGGCTTTTTGATGTGAGCAGCCCATAAAACTCTCAAATAATCATAGAATGGTTAGAGTTGGAAGGGACCTTCAAGATCATGGAGTTCCAACCCTCCTGCCCTGGGCAGGGACACCTCCCACCACCCCAGGTTGCTCCAAGCCCCATCCAGCCTGGCCTTGAACCCCTCCAGGGATGGGGCAGCCACAGCTTCTCTGGGCAACCTCTTCCAGTGCCTCACCACCCTCACNAGCCCCAGCTCCCTCAGCCTGTCCTCACAGCAGAGGGGCTCCAGCCCTCTGAGCATCTTTTAGCCCTCTGCTGGACCCATTCCAGAAGGTCTGTGTTGGATGTACTCAGATGTTCTACAGCATCAAAATTTCAAAATATTTCTTCTTGAGAGAGACAGCAGAGCCTATACCTGAAGTTGCCCTTGTGCAGTTGATGTACATTGAACATCTCACACGTCTCAGCTGAAAGTCGACTGTTTCCATGTTTTGTTGCTTATAATTCTTGTTTGACCATTCCTGGAACTGTGGTGGAGGGAGGTGTAAGAACTTTTCCCCTTTTAATCATACTGGAGGTGGAAATAGGTTTGAGAGGTGTGTTTTCTGTGGATTCACGCGACCTGTTTCAGGATGACAGCCTCTTTATTAAGCCAAGTCCATTAAATACTCTTTTTTTTTTTTTTCCCAATGGCAATAAGCAGGCTTTCCGATGGAGCTCTGTAACCCAGTTTACTTCCCAGCCCAGAGTGTGACACTGAGATCTCATGAGGAGAGATGTGCCACTTTCTTGCTATTTCGGGAAGCGGTAACTGGAGCATTTACCAGTTTGTAACACAAACATGCTAACATTTATGCCGCTCCTTAAACGAGTTCAATTAGCCTCATTAAGGGTGGGGGTGGCCCGCTTCAACAGGCTTTTGCCTCCGGGTCTCTGGTTTTCCTGCACCTTCTCCCATTCTGCATCTTCGCCCTCTTCATCCTCCTGTGCCTCGGGTTTAATTTGATTTTATTTTTTATCCCATAGGACCTGCATTTATATCGCCTTGGCTGTTGTTCGGCTCTGATCTTGTAGGGACCCAGATGAACAAGAGGGAAAGGCTGCGTGGGTGAAAAGCTTGCCTTAATAGGTCCCAAGGGATTGCTAGGATTTATGACTACTTATACCAGCACTAGAATAAGTATTAAATATTGAGCAGTCACGTAAATGAGACTTGTTACTTATAGTCATGGATGTCACATTGTTTGACTACAGCCTAAACCTATTTTATTATGTTTTTTTTTCGGAGGATAAGAGCAAATTTTCTCAGCCTTCACGTGGTTTTGGCACACGTGTGTAAAACAAGGGGCTTTCAGACACACGGCACTGAGCCTGTAACAAAAGCCTTGACGGTTTTGAGTGCTCTTCTCAGAATGTGCTGATAGATTAGACTGCAGAGTGTACGGGCCACTAGAAATAGAACTTCACAAGAGGCTTACTCCTCCGACTTGCTGGAGCTGCAAAATTGTTTCAGTTCCTCTGCAGAAAGATGATTCCAGTGCAAAGGTTATAAATCACAGAATGGCTAGAGTTGGAAGGGATCATCCAGTTCCAACCCCCCTGCCCTGGGCAGGGACACCTCCCACCATGCCAGGTTGCTCCAAGCCCAAGCTGGCCTTGAACCCCTCCAGGGATGGGGCAGCCACAGCTTTTCTGGGCAACCTCTTCCAGTGCCTCACCACCCTCACAGGAAAGAAGTTCTTCTTAATATCCAATCTAAATCTCCCCTCTTCTAGTTTAAAACCATCTCCCCTTGTCCTGTCCCTCCCCTCCCTGACCAAGAGTCCCTCTCCAGCTCTCCTGGAGCTCCCTTCAGATCCTGGAAGGCTGCTCCAAGGTCTCCCCGGAGCCTTCTCTTCTCCAGGCTGAACAGCCCCAGCTCCCTCAGCCTGTCCTCACAGCAGAGAGGCTCCAGCCCTCTGAGCATCTTGCTGGCCCTTCACTGGACCTGTTCCACCAGGTCCATGTCCCTTCTGTGTTGAGGACTCCAGAGTTGGACACAGGACTCCAGGTGGGGTCTCACGAGCGCAGAGTAGAGAGTAGAAATCTACTACATGAACTGGTAAGACCGGGGAACTGGGTACAAAATCGGCTGTTGATAAGGCATGTGAGAATTCTGCTAGCCCTCTATTAGTCTGGTGACAAGTGACTTTTCAGTGATGTTTCTCTCCGTGTTCAGAGTTGGTCACGTTGTGACCCAGACTGAATAGCACCTGGTGTTGTTATAGATAATAAAAATCTTTGGCATTTGAACATAACGGGTGGGTCAGAGCCAACAACAGTGAGTCAGAACATAAGCGAGGATCAGGCCTTTGAGCTATTAAAAGATAGTTCCCTTGCATAATTGTGCTATTAAGTACTCTGAATATTGCTTTTTACCCCCACAATATTGGTGCAGACCACCACATCCAGGAGAGCTGGATTCTAGATATGTGGTTTGGTTTTTTTTTTTTCCATCCCTGATTTTTAGAAGTTGACAAAACTTTGTTTGGGACTTCACCCAACAAATTTAAGCTGCCTACAAGTATTTCCCTGGGGATGAATCTACAGTTGTCTTTTGATGGTTTAGGTTAGATGCTGGACTCCAGGCACCTCACTTGTAGGTGATTAAGCGTAGTGAAGGATGGTTCTACCATAATAATTCAGTTTCATGTCTTTTTTAAGAGTGATACTTCATTACTTCAGGCTGAGAGAGCTGGGGTTGTTGGGCCTGGAGAAGAGAAGGCTCTGGGGAGACCTTCCAGCAGCCTCTCAGGATCTGAATAAAGCTCCAGGAGAGCTGGAGAGGGACTCTTGGTCAGGGAGGGGAGGGACAGGACAGGACAGGACAGGGGGAAGGGTTTTAAATCAGAAGAGGGAAGGTTCAGATGAGATATTAGGTAGAACTTCTTTGGTGTGAGGGTGGTGAGGCACTGGAAGAGGTTGCCCAGAGAAGCTGTGGCTGCCCCATCCCTGGAGGGGTTCAAGGCCAGGCTGGATGGGGCTTGGAGCAACCTGGTGTGGTGGGAGGTGTCCCTGCCCAGGGCAGGGGGGTTGGAACTGGATGATCTTCGAGGTCCCTTCCAACTCTAACCATTCTATGAATTCTGGGGAAATAATTTCCAGAAACAGAGTTGCTGGTGAGAATTTTATGCTGTTAAGAAATGCGTGCTCGCTTTTGCCCTCTGTCCTGTTTGGTGGTTTTGCTGTAAGATGGAGCTTGTCTGGCATCTTTCCAGAGATGCTGAAAGGGAGGACAGAAAAATTACTAGAGGTAAAAGATGATGGAATTTTGATATGTGCTTCGCAATACAGAGCCTGGGTGCGTTTTGGGCAATCGCATCAGATGGTGGTATCATTCTGTTTGTTTTTTTTTTTTCTCCTACTTCACACTTGGAATGTCTCTGTCTCGCCTGCCCCATGGGAACAGGGTGTGCTGCTTGTCTGCAGTCTCTTTTCAACAGCTCTCGTCTGGGGGGAGAAAAGAGAGTGTTTGGGCTGAAATTTTTGAGCTGTTAAAGTGCACCTATTGAATGGGAAATTTTGAGAGAGGCCTCATCATAGAATCATCCAGACAAGAAAGGAACTCCAAAGGCCATCTAGTCCATCTAGTTCATCATGTCCCTTCCTGCAGTGGCAGGGACACCCCCAACCAGCCCAGGTTGCCCAGGGCCTCATCCAGCCTCACCTGGAATATCTCCAGGGAAGGGGCCTCAACCACCTCCCTGGGCAACCTGCTCCAGTGTTCCACCACCCTTAGAGGAAAGAACTTGTTCCTAATATCGAATCTACTCTTCTCTAAATTAAAGCCATTGCCCCTCGTCCTGTCATAGAAGCATAGAATGGTTAGAGTTAGAAAGGACCTTGAAGATCGAGTTCCAACCTCCCTGCTGTGGGCAGGGACACCTCCCACTAGAGCAGGTTGCTTAAAGCCCCACCAAGCCTGGCCTTAAATACTTCACAGCAGCCTTTGTAACCAGACCCTCCCCAGCCTTCCTGTAGCCCCCTTCAGGTACTGGAAGGTTGTGATTAGGTCTCCTGGGAGCCTCCTCTTCTCCAGGCTGAACAGCCCCAGTTCCCTCAGCCTGTCCTCACAGCAGAGGTGCTCCAGCCCTTTGATCATCTTGGTGGCCCTCCTCTGGACCCGCTCCATCAGGTCCATGTCCTTCCTCTCTTGAGGGCTCCAGCCCTGCACCCAGTGCTCCAGGTGGGGTCTCACCAGAGCAGAGCAAAGCGGCAGAATCCCCTCTCTGGCTCTGCTGGCAACACAGCTTTTGATGGAGCCCAGGATGGGATCATAGAATGGTTTGGGTTGGAAGACATCTTAAAAATCGTTCAGTTCCAACCCCCCCTTTCAGAAGCTCCATCCTTTGTATTAGCCCTGAGAAGTGATGGGCATGTCAGCAGGGCTTTGCCACCTTTAGTGCTGAGAGAGACACAAATCAAAGCTGGGACAAGCTGACATAGAGCCGAAACACATGTACCTTTTCAAAGACACAGATAATGAGCTGCCATAGCCTTGTTTTTTCTCTTCATAGCATGTTCTCTTTTGTCCTCCAAGAGCAATCACTTTTACATCACATCGTAGTCACCAGAGGGTCTCTTTAATGACACTATTGGACAAATGGTTCTTATTGACCTGCTGAGTGATGATAACGACGTTCTTGAGAATGGTGGGGGTTTTGTTGGCTTTCTTTTCAAATGTGCCCAGGAAATATTGAAAGTTCCTGGAAGAGGCTCGTATCTTCATAAATCTGATGCTACTTCAAAAAAAAAAAAAAA
>VZRU01008329.1:58275-69684 GCA_013398155.1 Pedionomus torquatus
ATATGATCTCCAGAGGTCCCTTCCAACCCCATAGCATTCTGTGGTTCTGTGAAAGTTGTTAGTGTTTAGTCTTCCAAGTGGAAGCATCTTCAGGGCAATGGATGTTAAATGGATGTAAGAGACAAAACACCAAGTTGAGGAGAGGCCAGATGGGTAAATGGGATGCTACTGGGTTGTACTTGGTGTGGAGTGTGGAAAGAAACAAAAAGATGATCTATGATGAAATGCAGATGAAAAAAAAGATGAAATGCAGGAGGACTAAGGCAGAAATGCAACATGTTACTGCCTGTAGCCAGACTTTTGAGCAGGTTGGATGCCCTCCAATAATTTAAATGAATCTTTAGCATGACTCATGACCAGGCTGGTCTTTGCCAGCTTCTCTGCAGGGAATTCCTCCTATGTGAAGGTGACCCTTGGTGGCCTGTATATTTTTTGATGTTGCGTGTCTTCTTGCCAACTAATCATTTTAATAGAAATTGTTAGTAATTTAATATCAGTTTTTATGCTTTATGTAAGATCAGAGCAATCAGCAAAATGATTACAGGATAAAATGGAAAAGCACTGACTTTGCAAAATTTTTTCTATTGTTATTATTAATCAGAAGCTCTTGCCTTGATCCGATCCAGTGAGAGAGGACAGCTCAAATCCATCAGCTATAATGCATAATAATTTTTTTTTTCCTTTGTTCCTTAACAAATAAGATTCTCCAGTAGCAACATCAGCTGTTGTGGGGGCCACAATACTTTCCAGCAGCTTGGACAACAATTAGAGTCGTTTCCCAAAGCACAAAGATATATCCAGAGTGTGTGCATTCGTGTTCCTGAGGATGCGTTCCATACCCTTCTGTTGTAGACAGACTTAAATTTGGAGGTGGCCATGTTCATACAGATCATCTTAGTTTTGGTAAGGAATATCGTAGCTGTGAATCCAGCAGAGGTTACAGTAATGATCAAGGGACTGGAGCATCTCTGTGATGAAGAAAAGCTGAGGGATCTGGGGCTGTTCAGCCTGGAGGGGGATCTCGTCAACGTTGATCAATAGTTAAAGGGAGGGTGGCAGGAGGATGGAGTCAGGCTTTTCTCAGTGGTCCCCAGTGATGGGACAAGGGGCAACAGACACAAACTGGAACACAAGAAGTTCCGTCTGAATGTGGAGAAAAACTTCTTCCCTTTGAGGGTGGCAGAGCCCTGGCAGAGGCTGCCCAGAGAGGTGGTGGATTCTCCTTCTCTGGAGACATTCCAACCCCACCTGGACACGTTCCTGTGGGACCTGCTGTGGGTGACCCTGCTCTGGCAGGGGGCTGGAGGAGATGATCTCCACAGGTCCCTTCCAAGCCCTACGATTCTGTGATTCTGTGTTACGGTAATATTTTGGTTGAGACAATCAACACTTCTGAGGGTGAGCTTATTCAGTCAAGTTAAGTATCTCAACAATGGGGTTACACAACTTCTGTCCTGGAAGCGGATTCCAATGACAAGGTGGTTTGCAGCCAGGATGAGTGTAGATACACCTGCAAAAAGACTGTAGTGCCAATTTAGGACTTAAAAACCAATGGTCTTTCTTGGTCTGTGGTTTACCTTAGTTGTTTCACCTCCATCTAGCATAGAATCATAGAATGGGTAAGATTGAAAGGGAGCTTGAATATGAATGAATTCCACCCCCCTGCCCTGGGCAGGGACACCTCCCACCACACCAGGTTGCTCCAAGCCCCATCCAGCCTGGCCTTGAACCCTTCCAGGGGTGGAAGGCCAGTATGCTGAGCTATGAGATTTCTGTTCTATACATTCCAAGTAGGTTTTAATTGCTTGATGTTACATCACAATATGTTCTCTCATGCTTTATCATCCTTCGGAAGTTGATAGCAGCACCAAATTTTATGAGCTGCTTAACTTGAAACCTATAGAATTTTTAAATTTTGTGGGTTTTCTATAGCTATATGTTTATTTCTACTTTTGGTTTTCAGCCTCTAGGAACAAGTAGAGGATTCTGGTCACGTGTGTATGTATGTGTACATAAAGTACCTTTACCTTTATGTCAGCCGCTGTAGTTACCTGAGCTGGATTTTTGTTACTTTGAGGTTTTTTAAGCATCACATTCACACAGAGAGACATTGGTTAGTAACTCATTGTGCTTGGTAATAGATTCTTCGTTCAGGAATTTCCTTATATTTCTAAGCCTAGGGTTTAATAGCATAAAAGTTTTGCATATTGGGGCTGAAAAGCTGTTATGGTGTCGGATATGATGACTGTCCTTCTAGGCAGTTGAAGATGAGTTGAGTCCTGATCTTGGACTTCGGAAATCAGACTGGACTCATAATCATAGAATAGTTAGAATTGGAAGGGACCTTAAAGATCATCCAGTTCCACCCCCCTGCCCTGGGCAGGGACACCTCCCACCACACCAGGTTGCTCCAAGGATTAACTATAGCTGCCTCTCCCTTCCAACACACCACTAAGGAATGTCAAAATTTATGAAGCATATACTCTTATATATTTTAAATGTATTCTTTCTGCTCATGTCTGGAAGAAGATTGTCCAGCTTTGATGACCCTGAAACTAATATTTTTCCTTTACTGGGTACAGATGTACGAGTATCATCTGAAGCTTAATATTAAGATGTATTGTGGTAGGAGGTTTCTTTGGTGTGCGGGTGGTGAGACCCTGGCCCAGGTTGCCCAGAGAAGCTGTGGCTGCCCCATCCCTGGAGGGGTTCAAGGCCAGGCTGGATGGGGCTTGGAGCAACCTGGTGTGGTGGGAGGTGTCCCTGCCCAGGGCAGGGGGGTTGGAACTAGATGATCTTAAAGGTCCTTTCCAACTCTTGGCATTCTATGATCTATGTATCTCTTGGTAGAGGAAACCCAAACTAGTGCTTTGATTAAGGAATCCTTTCAGCTGCTGAGAGAGGGTAGTTGATTCTTATTTTAAAAGCTGGGAGATGTTGTCCTATGCTAAGGCATTTTGATACGTCACAGTAACATCCAACAGATGGAAAGGGTAAATCATAAAGTACTGAGACTATATTCCTATTAAAAAGTCCGTAATTAAACTCCCACTTTCTTTCGTTTGGGGTTACAATTTTTAATATGCTCTTAAAAATATATTCCAGTTACTCATAAAATATTTGGTGTGTTTATGAATACTTTCAAATGGGCTTTACACTAAGCATCTGTTTCTGAACCAAGCTGCTCAGAAGTTATTTAATATTCCTAAATTAAATAAGCAAAATTCCTTTTTAGATGTAAAATTACATAGAAAAACTGTCTTTCCTCACAGGTTATTATAGGACAAGCGGGGTTTGTCCCTATTTCAGTTCTCTCAACACATGATGTCTGGTTGTCTGCTGTCGTGACTGGCATCATTTTACATAACGCCTGTAAGATCTGTGAGAGACCACCTGGAAGCGTCATTCACTGTAAGCAACAAAATTTTGTGGGCCCCTAAGTGGTAGAACACAATTCATCCTACCGTAGCACTTGCATCATGCCAGGGAAGAGCAGGGCAGGCCAAGGTGGCAGCTTTAAAGAGCAGGGGAAATAAAATTATAGAATCAGGGAATGGTCAGGGTTGGAAGGGACCTCTCGAAATGCCCCAGTCCCACTCCCCTGCTCAAGCAGGGTTGCCCAGAGCACATCCCTCAGGAGGGGCTTGAAGGTCTCCAGAGAAGGGGACTCCACACCCTCCCTGGGCAGCCTCTGCCAGGGCTCTGACACCCTCACCCCAAAGAAGTTTCTCCTCAGATTCCAATGGAACTCCCCGTGTTCCAACTTTTGTGCCTGTTGCCCCTCGTCCTGTCCCTGGGAACCACTGAGAAGAGTCCAGCTCCATCGTCCTTCACCCCACCCTTCAGGTCCTTGTGAGCATTGGTAAGGTCTCCCCTCAGCCTTCTCTTCTCCAGGCTCAAGAGTCCCAGCTCTCTCAGCCTTTCCTCCTTCAACCCACCCTGCTGATACTTTCAGATATTCACTGATTTAAGTCCATATTTCGAAGCTGCCACACGCTCTGTTGGAAGAAAAATACATTCAACAGCTTTAAAAACGCGGTGATGGGTTTCGTTGTCTCACGATGGACTCATGTGCCCAACTTCTAGGTTCCATAGTTGATGGCTGTTGGTCTTTGGCCCGTGGGAAGCGATGTTCTTGACCACCCAGGGGATGCTGTTCTGGGCAACCCGTTGGAGACGTCTGTATTTTCCTTCTCAGTTTGCTATAATATTTTTCTCCGTTGTTCAAACTGTTCTGTATAAATGTCTGCTACCAACCAGATGGCTGCACTTCAGCGGTGGATGGAGCGCTGCCTCATACATCTAATTTGTAACCTGAAATGAACAGAAACTATCTTTTTTTATTATTTTTAAACTGCCAATTTTTCATGAAAGCAGCCCAAACCGCTTTAATGGACAGACCTTACATAACGGTCCCGTGGCTTGAACTCAGTGGGAAAGTCCTTGGTGTTGATAAAAAGCCCTTTAGTGCACCATTGGGGCAGCCTTCTGTTGTGTCGAGGGTTGGAGCTGTTTGAATGATCTCTCCTCTGATTTTTTTTTTTATTGCCTGGGCTTCTACTTTCTCCAGGAAAAAATCCCACAAATGGTCCTGTTGTTGATGTGGGGGAAAAAAAATAAATCAGATTATTACATAAATTATACGGTCTACTGCCTGCAGAGAAGTTTCCTCAATATCTTTCACTTTCTAAGAGTCGATGCTCAAACTCGTCGTGGCTCCTGTTGCACTCAAATGTCACGGGAGAGAAAAAGGATGGGTTTTCTTTAACCTACGTCTCTGGGGTGTTTTTTTTTTGAAAGCTCAGGCAAGTCGTGTTGAACCTGGGGCTTGTGGGGAGGTTGAGGGTTGATTGCAGGTTGGTTACAGAGCACCCACAGGGTCCTTGACACACCAAAATGATCCAAAAATTAGCAGCACGTTAACTTTATACTGGTGGTCTTTTTGCCAGGTGGGTTTTTTTTCTTTATGAGCACAGACGATATCAAAAATTGAGGTTGTTGCAAACCTGTTGCATCACCTCGATGATAAATGTGACATATATTTGCCTGAAATGGGTCAAATTTATGCTGACGGGGCATGAATCTGATGCTGAAGACTGAAGTTGCGGCTTGGGTGCTTCTGTATTTGTCTGTGCTGCTTAAGTAAGGAGTAAACGACTAATTGAGAACCTAAACCTGATGGGTAGTGTTTGAGTTCTGGTGGTAACATATTTGTATTAAGTTTTTGTATTAAATATACAACAACTACCCGTACATCTAAAGCCTTTCTGTCAAGTGCATCTTTAACTCTGCTGTAATTTGGAAAACAAAACCATTCTTTATCTTTTTTTTTCTTTTTTTTTAGACCTGCTACAACCAATACTCCAAGATAAGACTGATAACGTGTGAAGTTTAAAGGGACAAACTCTACCTAATTTCCAAAGCAAAGGGACAAACTCTACCTAATTTCCAAAGCAAAGGGACAAACTCTACCTAATTTCCCAAGTAAAGGGACAAACTCTACCTAATTTCCCAAGTAAAGGGACAAACTCTACCTAATTTCCCAAGTAAAGGGACAAACTCTACCTAATTTCCCAAGTACTTTCATCACCCTAATTGGCACTAACTCTCAGTGCTTTTTTCTTTATTTCAGTGTCATATCGATAGTTCGCAGTCGTATTGATCACAATGTAGATTTGACCCGAAATCAGTCAAATTAACTCTGACAAGGCACAGATCTGATGGTGAAGGCGAGGAAACTGCAGCTCCAGCTCTTCTGTATTTGTCCATGCTTCTCAAGTAATGAGTAAATGACTAATTGTGAACTCCTTGTGTTTAAAAGCTCAGCTGGGTTGTGGAGCCATTCCTTGTGGATCCGAATACAAATAGTGTATGAAGATGATAAATTATTAACTTCATTTTTTTTTGTGAAGCCTTACCAGTGACTGGGATTGATAGAAATATGTGCAGACAAACAACACCTCTCTTGACAAGCTCAGATTTTCCTCTTTCTTGTGTTTGTAATCCAGAGGCTCATAATTTGCGTTGCACTTCATGTAGGTACACTCACACGGTGCTATATATGGGGCTCCTATGGGTTTTTTTTTTTCCCCTCCCTCTTTAAAGAAAGGTCTCTTCTAATTCACCCACTGCTTGTTCAAAACAAAAAACAAATTCCTTAAGGAGCTCTATAAAATTCTTCTAAATAGATTTGAGAAGAATCAAATGAGGAAAATACTGTGAGGGTGGTGAGGCACTGGAAGAGGTTGCCCCAAAGAGCTGTGGCTGCCCCATCCCTGGAGGGGTTCAAGGCCAGGCTGGATGGGGCTTGGAGCAACCTGGTGTGGTGGGAGGTGTCCCTGCCCAGGGGGAGACCTTAGAGACCCCTTCTCAGTATCTGTTTGAATATGGTGGGGGAAAAGGGAGCCAGGGCCTATTTTTTGGGTCTCCCAGTTCAGTTAAGCCAGGAGACCATGACTGAGGATCATGATGTGCAGAAAAACTTCTATTCCTTCAAGTTTTATCTATCCATCTGTTCTCCTTTCATAATGTTTCAGCAGACTTACTGAGTTTGAATGTTAAAAAAGCTGAAGAAGTTGTCATTGCTTTGTGCACTCTTCCTTCTCTGTTTCATTTAATCTGATTTCTTGTTCTTATCCTCCCTCAAACAGACCAGCCCTGTAGCTTTCTCCTGAATGCTCCTTCACGCTCCCTTGCTTCTCCCTTTTGTTTGATTTTTCTCCTCCGGCTGGGAGGTGTTTTATTTCTGGCTTTGGTGAAATTCTCAGTGTTCGGTGTCAAGAGTTTAAAGTATCGGATTTGATTAATTTCAAAATCCGCGTTTTAAGCTGTTTGGAAAACAGATTGCCCGTTGTACATAGCTGTCATCCCTGTCTGGAGCTTCTAAATGCTACAGGCAAACATATCAATAGTAAATATTTCACAATAAGTCACATGAGATTTTATGTTGTTTTCCTGTTGGTTTTTTTTTCGAAGTAGGGGGTTTAATTGCTATAATCTGGAAAGTCTTAGAGCAAGCAGTGGTGTACGAAGGCAAATCACTTTAGCAAACATCAAACATGCTGTAGATGTTCAGGTCAATTCAAATACCAGATAGTAGCTCAAAGTGTCCTTCAAGATCTAGACAGAGTAATTAGTAAGGCCTTTGATATGGTCTCCCACAGTGTTCTCCTGGAGAAATCCTCCTGGCTGCCCATGGCTTGGATGGAACGACTCTCCGCTGGGTTAAAAACTGGCCGGAGGCCTGGCCCAGAGAGTGGTGTGGAATGGAGATCAACCCAGTTGGTGGCCGGTCATGATGGGTGTCCCCCAGGGCTTGGTATTGGGGCTGGTTCTCTTTAACATCATTATCAATGATCTGGATGAGAAAATCAAGTGCGCCCTCAGAAAAGTTTGCAGATGACATTAAACTAGGTGGGAGTGTTGACCTGCTTGAGAGCAGAAAGGCTTTGCAGAGGGATTTGGATGGGCTGGATGGAAGAGCCAAGGGCAATGAGATGAGGGCCAACGAGGCCAAGTGCTGGGTCCTGCCCTTGGGTCACACCAACCCCATGGACGCTACAGACTTGGGGCAGAGTGGCTGGAGCATCCTTAGGATGTGTTGAAACTGTTATTGTGGAAAGGGTTGGATTTCATATAATCCTCCAGGCTGGAAGGGACCTCCAAAGGTCATCTAGTCCCACCTCCCCGCAGTGGCAGGGACACCCCCAACTAGACCAGGTTGCCCAGGGCCTCATCCAGCCTCACCCGGAAAATCCNTCCAGCCTCACCCTGCATATCTCCAGGGAAGGGGCCTCAACCACCTCCCTGGGCAACCTGCTCCAGTGTTCCACCACCCTCAGAGGAAAGAAATTTTTTCTAATATTCAATTTAAATCTACCCTTCTCCAAGTTAAGTCCATTGGCCCTTGTCCTATCGCAACAGCCTTTGTGAACAGCCGCTCCCCAGCCTTCCTGGAGCCCCTTTAGGTACTGAAAGGCTGCGATTAGGTCTCCCCGGAGCCTCCTCTTCTCCAGGCTGAACAACCCCAGCTCCCTCAGCCTGTCCTCAGAGCAGAGGTGCTCCAGCCCTTTCAGAGGAGCTGAAATCAACACTGAGCATAAAGAAGGTGCGATTGTGTGAGATGTGGGAAAGCAAAGATTTTCTGGATATTAATAGTGGGGAAGCACTTTAGTACTGCACGGTAGCTGGTAATTAACTTTTGAAGATTCGTGATTTCCTCTGTTTGAGTCTCAGCTTTTCTTTGGCATGATCCTCTCTAGGCCTTCACCCCCCTTCCCTATCCTACTACAGCCATGATTGTCTTGAAATTCAGAGGAGCGCTTGGAAGAGTTTTGTACAAATTGTGCAAACCTCGTACTGGCTTGTGTAAGTAACACAAGTAGAAGGAGGGAGGGGATTGTCCATCTGGACTCAGCACTGCTGAGGCCACACCTTGAGTGTTGTGTCCAGTTCTGGGCACCTCAACACAAGAGAGATTTGGAGGTGCTGGAGCGAGGGCAGAGGAGGGCAACGGAGCTGAGGAAGGGCCTGGAGAATAAATCTCATGAAGAGCGATGGAAGGAGCTGGGACTGTTTAGTTTGAGGAAGAGGAGGGTGAGGGGAGACCTCATTGCTCCCTACAACCTTCTTGAAAGGACGTTGTAGAGAGGCTGCTGCTGGTCTCTTCTCATGGGTAATAAGTGATAGAACAAGAGGGAATGGCCTCAAGCTGCAACAGGGTAGGTTTAGACTGGACATTAGGAAAGAATTCTTCCCAAAAAGAGTGGTCAGACCCTGGAATGGGCTGTCCAGGGAGGTGGTGGAGTCCCCATCCCTGGATGTGTTTCAGAGTCGCTCAGACGTGGTGTTGAGGGGGATCTGGTGTAGGGGAGAACTTTGTGGAGTGGAGCTGATGGTTGGACTCAATGATCCTAAGGGTCTTTTCCAACCTGAATGATTCTGTGATCTGGAAGGATTTTGGTAGGTGGAGTTGGTTTGCAACCTTGGATCGTGTTTCTCAACTCCCGTGTTGCGGACTGGTGGTCACCATCAGCTTTTGGAAACCATTATATCTGACACATTGCTGTCCACTGAAGGAAGGTGATAAGTCAGTAGAAGAGAGGAGTAATAAGAGCATGCTCTTGCAAACCTGGTTCTTCTCTGGTACCAAGTGAAAATTACTGGTGTGTAAATTAACTTTCAATATTGTTGTTCACCTAAGGCAGAGTAACAGTAGATTGGAGGTCCTCCGGTTGTTTTTAAGCCTTTTTTTTCCCTTTGATAGTTTAAAAAAACCTGAAACCATTTCTGCTGAGCATCATATTCTCTAAAAGTGCTTTGGTAGAAGGTGAAGAGACTGTTACCCTATTAAAGTTCCATGTAGCTGATATCATGAGCGGAGTGATTAATTTCAATCATAAAACAGAAGTAGTGAAAAATTTATTGAGGTGAAACAGTGATTTAACAAAAATAGAGTTTTACGAGACTCTGTAGTAAGGTGCACTCAGTGATTTATTGTAGAGGGGACAGGGAGCTGTCAAGGAGACCCTCCTGTTGAGTCATGAGGTTCAGGAAGGACCCCCTTTCTTTCTAAACTCCTTTTCAGAGAGGAATCTGGGTACAGATGGATCCAGTCCTAGACCAAGACTTGGTCAATGGTTTGTGTCTAAAGGATTATATATGCACAATCAATCCCTTATCTTACTTAGCCAAGATTTCAAAGTTCAGTATGCTTTTAGGCACTTCCATTGAACCTGCTGCAGCAAGGAATCGCAATCACAAGGAGTAGAACCTTAAGCGAGCATCTTCACTTAGGGGGGAGATGCTGGCGTGCAGCCCACTGCCATCCAGGATAGCTCCAAGGGCTCTGGGGCCATTCCCTATTTATAGAGTAAGATAATTAACCATTAGTCATATTCTCATGGGAACAAAATATCTAGGTGCCCACTCCAGATGGTGTTTTGACTGTGTTGCCAGCCATTCCCAGAAGTCCAGGTGTGAGTTGGAAGGGACCTCAAAGACCATCAAGTTCCATCCCTGCCCTGGGCAGGGACACCTCCCACCACACCAGGTGGCTCCAAGCCCCATCCAGCCTGGCCTTGAACCCCTCCAGGGATGGGGCAGCCACAGCTTCTCTGGGCAACCTGGGCCAGGGTCTCACCACCTTGGTAGACAATGATGGACCCTAAAAGGGGCTTTTTGGGACTGGAAGGGGCCTCTAAGGTCCCCCCCTGGGCAGGGACACCTCCCACCACACCAGAATAAGAACTGGTAGGTTACCAGGTCCATCACTGTGGTGGCAGTTGATATTAGGGGCTGTAAATCAACCCCTCCCAGATTCACGGCATTACCAGGGCATTTCCAGAGAAGTTCTTTTCCTTTATCTAGAGAAGAACACTCCATGTGTTTAAGAGAAGGTGGGGTTTTGATCATATTAAAAGACAATGGCAGGAAGGTTTTTCTGTCTCATGATTTGAGGTGTTCCCCAGTCAGGTGTTAATGGGAGCAACAGTGCGGTAGGAACGGGGATGGTTTATGGGAACAGCGCTGTAATTTTAACATAAATGGATAAAACGCTTCTGAGATCTCATCTGAAACAGCGCCGTATGGAATTTAGATAAAGTGTCAGCTGTCGGTTTTGGGGAAACGAGAGGGTGACTTGCATTTTTTAGCAACTGCCTTCTCTCGTCACCCAAATTCCTTTCGAGATCTTGCGTGGTAAATGTTGAACTACTCGCTATTTCCTCCTCCCGCAAAAAGGAGAAAAAAATGTGTCAGTTTTCCATTTTTTATCACACTATTCTAGTGTTGAATAGAATTTGTGCTGGCAAATTTGTTCCCTGGGTTTAGAGAAGTCTGACGCTTTTTTTCTCCCCCCCTTGATTCATCAAAATAAACACAGTTCAGTTCCAATTCTGCAATAAAACAGTCTTATATAGAGTATTCTAACTGAAATAACACAATAAGTTACCTCCTGGTTTCAAGTCTCTTACCCTCAATTCTGTTTCCTAGTTTAAAAATGTTATACTCTCTGGTTTTGGTTGCTTTTTACTTATTTTGGGGGGTCTGAGGGCGGTGGGGTTTTTTTGGCTGCAATTCTAATATCTCTTGTGTCACTCCAGCTGGAAAGTTAGGGCAATTTCTCTTAAGCTGAGAGTTTTTCTGATGAAATCTGTGATGATATTTGGAATGTGAGAGTGTCTCCTTCATTAAGATACCTGGTTACGGACTGCAGAATTACAAAAAAAGCAGCAAAGCCATAAAAATACAGATAGAGAAATCTAACAAGGAGATGATAATGGAGAAAATAACAAGGACCGGGACGTTTCAGCTGCTGCCTGATGAGCCATTAAAGGTGTTGTCCAGATATCGGCGTTTTGTAAGACTAAATTTTGCAGGGTGAGTCCTACCTTCACGTCAAAGGTCGCT
>VZRU01008333.1:13540-23906 GCA_013398155.1 Pedionomus torquatus
CTGGTCTGAATTGTTAAAGCTCCTGCCGTACCCACTTGTACCAGTTTCCTTACTGGGGAGCGCTGGCACCGCTTCCCAACGGTAGAGAGGAGAAGGCTTTAGCTCCTTGGGGAACATTAGTTCATCCAGGTTCTTTGGCTGAGGGTTGCACGAGAGGAGGGTCTGGCTCCTCGCTGAGCCTGGGGACAGATCTTGACTTTGGACGCAAATTCTAAATGTTTTTGTTGGGAATTTGGAGTTTCTCTGAATTGTCTCCGTTTGTTTCGTTCTTCTAGGGTGGCATCAAAATTCCTGTACTTCCAAAATTTCCTGCACTAAAAAGGAAAGCATTTAAACTATAATTAAAATAAGATATATAATTATAAATATAATTAAGGTGTTTTAAAAAAAACACCTTAAAATTGGGTTAAATTAAATGTTGCATCAAAAAATCCTCCAGGGATGAGGATTTTTTTCACCTGAGGATGAGCCAAACGCACAGATTTTTTCAACCCCTTATAAATTTCTTTTTGTCACTACCAAGGAGAATTTCAGAATTTCAGCGCAAGGCTGAAATGTTGACTTTGTAACAGAAAGAGAACTTAAAGAGAGAGGGAAAATGGAGGAGAAATCCCATCTCCCTGGCTACAGTGATCCCTGCCACCATTTCGGCCAATGCCACCACCTCCGACAGACCCTGCTCAGGGAAGCCAAGAGCTCCAAGCAGGGTTAGGGAAGCGTTCCCAGCCCGACAGCTTTCTCGTGGACTTGGAGGAATGGCAGAAAAGTTGGCTTATACCACCGCAAAGGGAAAATTAAACCATGAAAAGAAAAAAAAAATAATCATTTTTGTTATTGATTCTGCCAGAGCAGAAGAGGCAGAAAATTGCAGAAACGAGCTCATCTCTGCCCCGTCTGTGTCTGTCCCAGGGGACTTCGTCCCGGTCCCCGGTCTCAGCCAAAATTTGGAAATTATTTGGCTCGCCTGCCCTGCAAACGCTAACCCCCTTCCTATTTCTGAAGTTTCTCATGGGTTTTGATTGAATGCAACATCTGACTTCAGCAAAGTGTGTTTTCTTTCTAAAACGCTTTTAGCCCTGGTTCATAACTGGTAGGAAAAAATAATCTATGGAATGAAATATGCCGAGGGTTTAAGCAAATATTTAGGCGAAAAGCAGCTGGTAAATCTCTAATGACCGGCCGTACGTAGAGCTAACACATAATTCACCACATGCCAGCCAGAAGGGTCTAATCTACCTCCTCAGCTCCTAACTCCTCGTGACACATCGGGAGATGGGGCTGCATCGGCTGCATCAGAGGCAGGCAGCAGGAAAAATGCAGCCATCCGCCTTTCCCCTGTCTGACCTGGGCCCTGGAACGAGAAGGTTGATGCTGGTGATGATTTTCTCTGGCTCAGCTTCTCCTGCCCTGCTTTTTTAAGGACAGGCTGTTCCACTGGGGGAAGGCAGGTGACACGGGTTGGAAAGGACGAGCTGATCATCCTTAGCAGATGTCACCACTGCCAGGTACACCCCCTTCCCCTCCACACAGGAGAGCGTAATAAAATCCCACACTTCCTATAAAGAATCCCATTTTCCCCTTCCCTTTAGTAACCCTTTAAAATAATGGGACATTGATATTGCATTACAAAGCCATTCCCTGGGATGGATCTGTGGCACAGGCATTATTAATACCGAGTGAGTTCACCAGGATTTATGTTATCATGGTGATTTTGCATCTTGTTTATTACTTTCCAGAGATCACTTTGCAGTGATTTTTAAGGTGGCACGGAAATTACCATGTGAACCATGTCTTCTAAATCAATGCAGTCTTTTCCTGCCTGATAATAAAGCTCTCTTATGGTTTTCAATGAGCAGATATTAGCCAATGCTTAATTACCGTGGAGGGGCATGTACTAAGCACAGGAAAGTCAACAGCATTAATAAAACTCCTGGAGCACAAATAAATCAGGAGTTACAATAAGGGGGATATTGAGGAATGAAACATTCACCTTTGGCGTTGCCTCGAGGGGGACCGAGGGCTCACTGCGAGATTTTGGGTGTTCTCATGTGAGGACTCTGGAGCCATCAACAGCTCCTGGATCTGCTCTCATGATGCAAAACCTCCTGCTGAAGCATCCCCCTGCTGCAGTACAGTGATGCTTGTTCTTCACATGATGGAGCATCTCCATTATGGGTCAGGTCTCCGTCGCCCTGAGCACGCAGCTCCCTCAGCCACGCTGACCACAGGAGGAGGAATCATAGATTGGTTTGGGTTGGAAGGAACCTTAAAGATCATCTCATTCCAACCCCTGGCCCTGGGCAGGGACACCTCCCACCACACCAGGTTGCTCCAAGCCCCATCCAACCTCGTCTTGAACCCTTCCAAGGATGGGGCAGCCACAGCTTTTCTGGACAGGAGGTTGCAGCAAGCTCAGCTGGGCAAGAACTGTGCTGGTCCCTCCATCCCCTGCCCATGCAGTGACCCTGCAGCCTCCGAGCCCTCTCTGCAGAGACAACCCACCTTCTCCCCCACTCTACTCCAGATCTAAAAATTATAGCTGCAGGGCCCAGCATTAAACAAATCATAAGCTGGTGCTTTCAGGAGACTCCCACCTGCTTCAAAAGCAAGAATGGCTGCTCTCATCTTCCTCCCTGCTTTCTCATGAGGAGGCTTTAAAAAAGCCCATTTTTCCAGATTTTCCCTGCTCATGTGGTGGCTAAAAAAGTCACTTTTGCCTGAGAATGGAGAAGTGGGTTCTTCTCCCATCACGGGACTTTTTGAAATGGTGTTTTGTGGTGCTTTGGGCACAATAAATGGCAGTGACAGCCGTCTGCAAGATATTCAGGCGTGGATGGGTTAAACCTACCCGTGGCTGGGTCCATCCAAGGCTCCGAGCACAAGAGCAGACGTGCAGGGCTGCTGTGGGCTTTCGGTGGGCAGAGCCAAGCCCCTGAGCCACCACCAGCCTGAGCATCCTTTTACACATCACGCTTTGCAGTGGTGCTCAACCAAAGCTGAATTACAGCAGAAGCGTTGAGGGTGATTTACCAAAACATACTGAACTCACAAAAATCCAGGGCTAGCAATAAATACTCAGTGTAATCTTAAAAACAGGGTGTTTAACCGTGACCCATACTCAACAAAGAGCGTGCTCTAGCTCTCGCCTGGCACCCACCTTGCTCCCACTTCCCAGCAGGTTTATTTTCCTTCCTCAGAGGAGTTGAGGATAAAACAGATCATTTTGGTGTTACTTCATAACACATTCTTATAACTGATACATTGTGTAACTAAAATAAAATATTAATAAAAACAGCTGGTGTCTAACTCCATCTCTAACTTTAATACTTACTGGGGGGGGTGGTGTCAAAAAAACCCCAAATCCTCTTGGAACTGATGCTAACAAATTTCCAAAGCAAGGTGCTAAGAAAAACGAGAGCTTTCTAGGAGAAGGTAGCCCCACGGCCAATAAATTGTCTTCCTTAAGCCAACTAGTTATTGTCTATAACGCTCATAAAACTTCTCGCACAGAAGACCCTTCCCAATGAAATAAACCATCCGTCTCCACTGCATTACTATTCATTTTCCATGTGCGCTGAGAGCAAATGTCATTCAAGGCATTACCGTCCTCTCAAACTATATTAAAATACATAGTCTGATGTTCTATCTTTTCGAGCCTCTCTGTTCATAAATTGTTGCCGCTGATTGGAACATAAAACATATTTTATAACACCATAAAGCCCCAGAAGATACAAGATCACTCATGTTTGCCTTTATGGCTCAATGTGTAGGACTTTGAGACGTGAAAGCATTGTGTATTTCATAACAGAAATGGCCAGGGCCCCGTGGAGAGGGAGTCTCAGGCATTTCCATAAAACATTATTACCATATTCCTTGATGACTGAAACACCACCACGAGCAGAGCCCTGAGCCCTTAACTTATGGCCTGTAAATGGATGAGTTTTCCTAATAAATCACCCCTCTGGTTAGGAGCAGAGTTATCCTACCCAGTGCTTGGCTGTAAAAGTTATCTCCAGGTATCAGCCTAAGGATGGCTTTTTTCCCCCTCCCCGCCTTTCTCGTTGCTTCCTGATATGGTTAAGAAAATTTCCTTTCTAGGGATACGTCCCCTGAGAAGTCAATGAGATGTTTCGACATATTTGGAAATTAAATTGGCTTCTCTGTGATGTTCCGTGGCTCCATCAGACCTGCTATTTCTGGACCCTCTTTGGGGAGCCGTGGCTGTCACCTTCCAGTGTGCTGAGATGCTTCTCTGAGGAAGAAAAACTCCTGCCACCAGCACCTGCAAGCCCTGCCCCACTCTGCCCTTATCTACCCCCAAAGCTCCGATGCAGGAGAGCTTTCACACACTTCTCACCGCGCTGTAACAGTGCTGGGATGTTGCAGCACCAAGCCCTGTGCTGTCGGGGTCACAAATCAGGCTCCAGACGGCACGAAAGCCCCAGGGTGGGGGGCAAAGGCTGGGTTTGGGACCTTCAATGCTCTGTCCAGAACGGCTGAGCACAAAAGGGCTCCCTAAGCTGCATCTGGAGCTTAGAGAGCAGAGAGTTCCATCAGTCCAGGGAGCAGGGTGGGCAGCAAGGCAGGGCAGTTGACCTTGAGCTGGAACAGCTCGTGCCTGGCTTCCCCCACCTCAGCTGGGTCTCAAGCAGAACCGGCAGCGGTGAGGTGGGGTCTTGCCCTGCTGTAGATGGGGGAGACTTCCCAAAAAAACCCACTGCATGGGGGAGACTTCCCAAAAAATCCCACTGCAAGACTTCACGGCAGCCACCAAATACTCCAGAGGGGTCTGGGTTAGAGGGGTCTTGGGTCCTGGGCTTTGCAGCATGAGACTTGCAAGTGCTTTCTCCATCCCGTTGCTGGTGCTTTGAGCGCTGGTACCCGTCCTCCACCTCTGCAAGAAGCCCAGTTTCCTCCCATACACTCACTGGTGGGTGCCACGCTGCCCGTTAACCAGGAGGAGCAGGAACCACTGCCACAATCGAATGCAGAATTGGCGTAAAAAATACATTTTTTTCCATAATATTTCAAAAACCTGTCACCCACGTTTTCCTACACCCTCCCTGTGGGTGGCACAGGCTCGTGGTCGCCAGCATCCGTGCGGGGCCACAATCCTAACGGCAGCAGCGGGGATTCACGTGGGCAATGCACGTGCTTCCCGCGGACTTTCCAGCTTTAATTATTGGACACTTAGACTAATACATTACTGGAAGTAGCTCCTGCTATATTTAGCCCTGCAATTTTATATTTTGCTGTTCCCCAGTCTCCAGATGAAGGAGAGGGAGGAAATCCAGGGAAAATTGGAAATCTATAAGGTTGCTAGCTTGGCTAAGCACTGGAGGAACCTGAGGTTTGCTCCAGCGCTTGATGAAAGGAGAGAGAGGACACTGCAGGGAGAGGGGTGCTGCTTCTCAGGGGGACTGTCCATCCCCAGAGCATGTGAGGGGTGGCATTTTGGGCAGAAAGAAAATAAAGATGAGCAAAAATAGGGACAGAGGCTGCTCAAATAGATCAATTTGTCAGGTTTACAAATACTGAAAGTCTCCAAACCCTTAAAGTTTCCAGACATCCAAGCTCTTAATATGAGAGCAGGGAAGCGACCTCATTCTGCTCTCAGAAAAAGGTCCAGGGGTGATTCTGGCCCAAATATTCAGAAATATCTGAACTCTGAGGCTGACAGGGATGGCCACAACCTGTCCCGGCTCCTGCTTCCCAGACACGGCTGCGTGAGGTTCCTGGGGATGCTGTAGCTCGGGCAGGACACCCTCATCCCATATGCAGTGAAGCTAATGCCTTGGTATTCGTGTGGTTTCCTCTCAGCAGAAAGCCGTGCAGTATTTCTACCCATTTAAAGGTCTATAAGAGGTCTCATCAAAGCCAGGTATAGTTTATATTGCAGATGGCTGCTGACATGATATAATCCACACTAACCGGCAGGCTGCTAAAGGTCAGAGTCTCACTTCACTTCTATTATGAGCTTTGATGTTGGGAAGATGCTGAATTCTCTCCGTGTCTTTTTCTTTTAGAGGGAGAAAAGACACTGTTTACTGTCAGGCTCTTCATCAACATAATTGGTGGCTTTCTCTGGAATCGCCCCTTTGCTCTAAAAAGAGCTGTAAATCAGCTGTAGGAAGCCTGGTCTTTGAAAAATCCCCCAGCGGAAGAGGAACACGAGCAACAGTTTGCAGGATCAGCTCCACGTCTGTGCCAGATGTGAGCAGGAGAAGGGCAAGGCTGGAACCTTTCTCACCTTGCCTCCCTACGTGGGCGAAGCTGGGGGGGGACAGCTTGGAGACATGAGCGTGCCAGAGCCCTGGCAACTTTGGGGAGCCCCCCCAGGAGCTGCTGGGGACTCCGGGTCTGGATGGGACCTTCGGATCCATCTGTTGCTTCCATCCACAGCAAAGATCTGCTCCCAGCATGTGCATGCCAGGTTGTAGCATGGATGTTTCCAGCCCCAAGCAGGCAGCATGATATAACCCGTCTGCTCTAGAGTCTCAGTGGTCCCCGAGACAGCAGAGATCACCCCAGCCTGACCCATCCTGTACAGCCAGAGCTGCAGCTTTAATGCAGAGCAGTAAATATTGATGGGAGTAACCTGAGTAAAGTGAGGTGCAATGAGTAGGTTGGGGCTTGCAGTCCTGTGGCTGTCAACCCTGGAGACCATGCAGGGCTGCATCCTACCCATCTCCCCATCATCTCCCCATCCTGCCCACCTCCTCATCCTGCCCATCTCCTCATCCTGCCCATCTCCTCATCCTGTCCATCTCCTCATCCCTCCCCCTGGATCCCACCCAGCAGAATGGGGGTGGCAGCACAGTAGGAACCCCCAGTCCTTTCTGCTACCATCTTTCTAAATAGAACCCAAAAGGGAGGTTTCGTAGGTGAATTCTGAAAAATACTGACATTACCCCAGCCTCCGACTGACTGGCCTGGAGTTTGTCTAGTGCCAGCTTCAGCTCCTGGAAAAACTTCTCAGCACCAAATCTCCAGCAAGACTCTGTCCCCATCACCTCAGGCTTTGCAAAGTCCCTGCTGACCTCGACTAAATCACTCACCAACGTGGACCCCAGTAAGTGTCGAAGCTGTTCCCAGACCTGGGCATCACGGAGTGAGGAGCTGGCTGGTGCCACACACGGTTCTTTGATCTCAGCAATATTTCAGCTTTGCCTGAAGATGGCACTAAAGAATGGCTGGGGCGAGCGTGCAGCACTCGGGCTGCAGCGGCTGCACTTGCAGCGCGATTAATCCGGCACCGTCTGGCCAATAATCACAGCTCGTGTTCCCCATAAAAGATGCGTGTCCCTCTACCTTCTCCTGCCGGGTTGGGGTTTGCTGGGGAGGAGACGGTAGAGGTCACTATGTGCCCGGCACACCGCAGCCCCCAAACCTCCGGGCAAGACTGGGCTCTCCCTACCAGAACTGGGGCTCCCCGGTGTGGAACTGGCCTCTTGCTTTTCGTGTTCATGCACTTTATCCGTCTTGCTCCTGACGTGGCGAAACCTTGGCAATAATTTTCCTCTGTCGGCATCAACGGCACGGGAGGGCTGTCAGGGCACAGTTAAAGTGCTGAAGTGATGGTAAAGCCCTTGTGCTGGGGCTGCACGGAGGTTATAAGGTTGTCCCCCTCGCTTCTCCTTCCCCACCCCACACTTCCAGTTCCATTAAAAACAACCCACAACACCACGGAGTTACCAAACGGCCTGGCCTCGGGGCAGGGAGCTGTGTCTCCCTCCCACAGCACCAGACCACAAACCGCAGTGCCCAAAAAGCCTAAATCCCTGAGCGTTGAGGGCGAAGACCCCAGATCCCCCCTCCCCTGCGTGGGTAGGGTTATTTCAAAAGCTGTTTCCTGAGGTTTCGCAGCAGACTCCATGGGCAGCCAGGGGAGAATTCCTGGGCCAAGGGCCAGGCTGTGCAAGGAGGGAATGGGGAGAAGTAGAAGATTAATTGATCTGTGCCCGCAAGGAAAAAATTGGAGATTAATTGATCTATGCCCGCAGGGAGGCCGGGGCAAGGGGAGTCACGGCTGGGCACGGGGCAGCGGGTACCAGCTCAACCGGCGACAGGCGAGAGCGGCTCCGTGTTATCGCTCACCATCAGACGGGGAACGGGTGCTGGTGGTACCGTGTCGCACCCTGCGCCTTTGTTTCCAGCCAAGGGGAGATAAAGGGCTCGGCACAGGCAGCGGTGGGGGGGGTTGGATGGGGAAAGATGAGCCCTGCTTGAATCAAAGCTGGGAGACAGGTCTGCTGGAGGTGGCCAGGAGAAGGATGCTTGCCCCAGTGGTCAAACCCAGTCCCCCTGTATCAGGACCTCGGCTGCAGGCAGGAGGGGAAGCTGACAGGCTCTGAACTGCCAGATCATTCTTGTTCTTGTGCATGAAGATGAACCTGAGAAGCCATCACACATAAAACCCGTCTCATTTTTGGTTACCAGCCCTTTCCTGACCACTAGGAAGGGCTCAGGAGAGTTTGGGTCCCAGCCCAGGACCGGCTGCAGCCAGTGTGCGTCAGCAGCTCTCACCTCCAGGCTGTGGGAGAGTCATGGGCTTGAGCAGAGGGGCTCGTTGCCATTCCGCCCTCCAGAGCCCATGCAGAAATATCCCTGGAGTTTAATCAGACATTTCTGACTCGTTATAATAAAAAAAAGGCATTCTTATAGCAAGAGTAACAGACCATGATGAGATTTAGGATGGTTTCAATCCTGTAGACATGGTCTTTCCAGTGAAAAGAGAACGTGAGGTACACCAGCGGGCTCCCCAAAGAGGATCTAAAAGGAGAAGCTAAACCATGATGCCAAATATCCACATGGCAGCGCAGTGTTTGTGTTGGAAGCAGAGCCCAGCCACAAAGTTCAAAGCTCCAAGCAGAGCTTCTCCCAGAGTTCAAGGTCCCCCCAACTCGATGGGATGATTTTTCTTCGATGTGACCTGGCACTGGCTCAGGCTCTGCAGGGCTGGCCATTGCTGCTTGTTCGACCCATGGCCAAGCTATAAATTTCATATTTGAGCCCCTCCAGCATTTTAGCTCCTCGCATTTTCTAAGCCGGAGTTAACAGCGTTACGATGTGGACCAGGGCTGCCAGCCCGTGCAGGTCTGAATTCCTGGCTTTCCCTAAATCATGTCATCCGCCTGAGCATCCTTCACCAGCTTCCTAACATATCCCATCCGTCTTGGCCATTGGAAACCCTTTGGATCTCCCTTTTGTTTACAATGAGTAATGGGCAGGAGTTAACAGAGGTTCCAGAGGAAAAAGGTCAGTGTAGTTCAAGCAGCATTAGGAAGACGGTCTCAGCCCCGCTTTGATCTGCCGAGGATTTAAGCGGTCAATAAGGCAGCGCGGGGAGCAGCAGCGTCGCCCAGATGCCCCCCTCGACTCAGCCCTTCCACACGCCCAGATCCCCGTCCCGGCCCCGCAATTCCTGCCGGTCCCTCGGGGTTTATGGCCGGGGAAGGGCGTGAGTCACCGGCCCGGTGTCTGGCGGTGCCATGCACACCTCCCCGCGCCGCTCTAATTGCTGAGGCAGACTGTTTGCTGCTGCCACGTCCGTGGCAAACCAGTAAAAGTTTACAAAGGGCTAGAGCTCAGCGTCGAGCTGGTGAAAACACCCGTCCGAGCTCCCCGGCTCGAGGGTTCAAAGTCTGAAGTGTGTGCCCTGGCGATTTACGCGTTTATTTATTTTTACGGCCGCGCCGTGGACGGGAGCCACCTCCCAGGGATCGCCGTTCCAAGAACACGGGGTGAAAGCCCCCGAGCCAGAGGGAGTGGGCAGGACTTTTGCTTTTTAACCTTCAAACACCTCAGGTTTATGGAGCCTGCCCGAGTACGGCTAATTAATAGGGCAGAGGCAGGATGATCCTCTCGGAGCAGGGCTGGATGGAAGGCAGCTCCATCACCCAGGGCACATGCCCGGGGCTGCAAGAATCAGTGTCTGTAACACTTGATCCCAAAAAGGACTTTTTCTCTAACATTATTCCAGCATGAACTTAAAGATGCATTTGTCACCTGGGGTAAACCCATGTAGGGATGCTCATTTCATGTTCACGGTGGCCTTTTTCTGGTTTATCCTATTCTGCTTTGAAATAAAATCACCTACATTTAAAAGAAGAAAAAAAAAAAAAAAAAGGAGGAGGGGAGGAGGAGGCTGTAATTGTAGTGTTGCTTCTTTCTGTCCTACTTTTCCAGAGCAACTGCAGGAATCCACCCAGCAATAGCTGTCGCAGTCGCTGGGACCTGACCCCAGCCGTTGAAACTCCAGTGCTTTCAGTAAGGTTTCACCCCCCCGTGCGTGCGCCAGGGTTGCAATGGAAAAACAATTATCACTCAGCAATTTCCCTCCCGCCCTCGTACCTCCCTCTCCCCC
>VZRU01008336.1:25715-39075 GCA_013398155.1 Pedionomus torquatus
TTACCCAAAGGGGGGTGGGGGGGACATCTGTCAATCAGGTTTTGGTAAATTTGGCTGAAACCACGGCAGAAACACAGTAGTAAAGGAGAATAGGGGCCTGCGACAGTGCCCTGTGAGTAATGTGGAAGGTGAGGCAAGGGGATCAGACTGCAGGAATGGCAAAGACTCATGAAGAGAAATGAGAAAGAGCCACAAAAGTCAAGAGAATACAAGATTTCCAGAAGAAGAACATGACTGATTTTCATAGAGATTTCTGACAATTGAATGAAGATGAGACTAAGCTCAATAAGGGAAACTTTAGAGGTGACGCATATCTTGTTTCATCTTAGATATCTATGTTATATGTGTCTGCCTAGTCAATGAAGACTAGAAATTAATTAATCTGATTTTAAAGTACACACCTGATTGCCTGATTTTTTAAAGTAAAAGCCTGATTGCTTGCTGATGACTGAATTGACCAGAACTTCACTGACTGCCCATAGTACATAGGCACCTAGCTCACAAGTAGATGACTGCATCAATGACATTTAAAAATAGGAGCATGAACGCCACTCATGTGTATGTGCTAGGTATGTAAGAAGGTCTTATTATAAAGTCAACTTCCAGAGGAATTTTGCAAACTCTTTGTCATGTACACTGCAAAGAGAGACAACAGGCAATATACGCAAGATCCACAGGAATAAGCAAATGGGAATCTACTTGCACTAGAATACACGTAGTTCTTTACTGTCCTTGATCCCAATATAGTATGGAGTACCCATGGATACAGACTTTCATCTGTGTTATGTGGAGCTATACATTCTGATCCTTCTCATCCCACTGTTTATTGAGTTTATGCTTTCTCTTGCATTTTCTGTGACACATCATTTTTGCTGAGTGAAGTCAGGAAGAAGAGGGAATTATAAGTATATGCATATACGCCTGTTCATCCGTATATTGTATGTGTAGTTGTATACAAATTGGCATCTTGATTTTCTAGGATACTTAACAGGAACAGCTGAATGGGATTTTTCAAATGTCCAAATTAATTTGAAAATCAATCCACTCATTCAAGTTGCTGACTATAATTTTACGCTTTTTATTTTGAAATATTCACACTTTTTAGGTGCCACTGAAAGCGAGTGAAGTGGCAATGTTTTAACTGAGACATAGCAGCATTACAGCTGCCCTCAGTAGCACTAGATCAGTGCAGAACTCTGCCTGGCTCCTTCAGAATGCACAGAAAAGGTAAGTTGATCTCAGGGTCATGACTCAGATGCATGATTTCAGGTATCAGAGAGGTCACTCCGTTCATGATTTTATATTATGCCCATTGTAACAACAATAGATCATCCAAGTAGCATCTGCTCATTCATACCTTAAGGAAGAATTGGACTTCATGCAGTTAACTGAATTGGACTCAGACCAAGACACTTACACGAGTGACATGGGAACTGAGTTCTCTCAGAGCACTTACGCTGAATTTTCTGCATCCAAACCTCTTAAATATACTTCCTTTCAGTATTTACTACTTCTGGCATTCACGCAGGCCTGTGAGGTTGATGTGTGTTAGGTTAATGTCAGCCAATTTATTTTTGCCTGATTCTGCCCTGAGCAAATGGTGGCATTAGATATAGCAATAACACACAGCGCTCTGCCCCTAACAGAGGGTAAACACAATCTGTGTAATTCATTTGTGAGGAATAATAATGGGAATTTACCCAGTACTGGTAAAATCCAGGTCAGGACACTTTCAAGGTCCTACACTGCTCCAAGACAGGACAGATGATACTTGTTTTATGCACACAGTGTAGATAAGGAAGATCAGTAATTTGAAGTCGCATGAAAATACTCTTACTTATCTTGTAGCACTTCATTGCAGGAGTGGACACACAGAGAAGCTTTCTATCAGACAGAACATCAGAATCCTGCCCTTAGCTGTGAAATTTTAAAAAAATGACTTAGCCTGTGGACTACATGTGTCAACAGCTTCAGTGCTTAAAAAGAAATAATTTAAGTTAGCAGTGGTTTGCAGCTTTCTAATCTAGAAACTCTTAAGGGATGCCTCTAAGGAATCCATAAAAGGCAGTTAAGGAAAGCAAAGCTATTGTCAATAGTGTTCTCTTTTTAGGAGAACCACAAACTGAAAAAAGGCCACCAGTTACCAAAAAAAAAGCATTTGTATTTGTATACTTACCTAGCACACAAATTATGGAAAATAACAATACACAAATTAGAGGTGTCTGGAGAGTAAACACAAATGTGACTAATGCATTGTACATATTCTAAGTATTTGGTGACCCGTGAACTCCCAGACTAAATAAATGCTCAGGTAGCAACCTGTAAAAATGTATAACCTCTGTGTCTCTTTCCACCCTGTCAGATTCAATGAGAATAGGCAGTATCATGACAATGAGTCCTTCAGTGCCAGGCTCACAGGATTAAATGCAAAAGACTTTATTCAGTCCTTCTTCCAGCAAAATTCCATTTGGCCAGAAGGAGTTTTTCTGGGTTAAGAGTTTGGGATTTGGCAGGCAATATTGATGAGTTATACACAAAAACTAGCTGAAATAACAATCTTTGCAGCCCTTCCTACTGGACTAATAGACTTCTTTGAAGATGGAAGATTTTGTATAATCCCTCCAAACCCTTAATTTCAGGTTTACAATTACAGCTTCCCATCAATGATGGAAGTTCCTTTCAATTTACCGTCTCAACCAGGTGCCTTAATGAGCTCTGCAGGAGATCTCACACAAGTTACGACAGGAGCTGGAGGAACAACCACCTGATTTAGGTACAGAACAGCTGCTTACAGATGGTTTCTGGTGAAGAACCACTCCCAAAGCCTCTCCCCAGCTAGAGGAGATTCTGCATGTTGAGGGCAGGGTTATGCTAGGTAGAACATTGCCCTTTTTCTTTCATGTCTCACTCAATATTCCCTGCCTGCCTGCCTGCCTGCCTCCTTAGTAAGGATGGGAGAGGGGCACAGACACTTTGTCTGTTAAATCTGTTGGTGGGGCTGAGGTGCATGAATATGCAATTCATACTGAAAAACTGGTTTAGAAATGATAGACTGAATAGGAGATTTTTCTCTTGCTTAGTTTTGTACTGCCTATTACAAGGGGTGGAAGACAAATTAATTTCTAGAACATACACCTGTGTTTTCATGATTTATTTTTTTTAATACAGGGTTTAAGGGTATTTTAATCTAGTAAACACTTTTGTACAGTTTTAATTCCAGTTTGAGAAAGGCTCTTTCTTCCTTTCACAGAAAAATCATGGTGTAGTATTGTTTACTATCCAACCTGCAAAGTACTGCATACCTTCCCCTCTCTGTGGCTATTGGGATCGACAGTGTCTTGCTAGTCTGAAAACCAGAAACTAGATTGCTCAGTTAAATAGTTCCTTTTCTTTGGTATGAGTATTGAAAAACTAAACCATGGGCTGATATGTGCTGTTGTGATTTATGTATTTGACATTTGGACGCAAATACCGACAATATAGACGGCAACGCTCAATGCACTTCACTTCTGCACCAGTTTATTCAAAATGTTATTGTAGGACAAAATGCCACTTTTTATTTGGAGCAAATTACAATCCAGTGCAAGACACAGTCCTCACCATTTGGCAATAGAAAGAGTGATGTAGGCATGTATCATTTCTAACATCTGTTTGGCATGGAGTGTGGTGCTTCTGTCTGGCTTGATGAAGGGACTGCATGAGCTTTTCTGACTTTTTTTCCACTATGTCTGATAGCTAATAAAAGATGCTATCTCTCCTGAAAAGCCTGTCTTTTTATAATAGATATACACAATAGAAGAGTTAAGATATTGCATGTAAACTGGTCTTTATTTTATGGACAATAGAACAAGGCTTCATAAAAGCAAAAGCTTTATACTCTGCAACTGCAATTGATGTTGTTATAGCAGAAGCTTATATAAATTTTACAAAGCAAAGAAAAACAGAAGATAATCAAGAGTTGTTTCAATTGCATACTTCAGCTGTGGGCATTAAGGATGTTATTGCCACAACAAGATACACAAGAAGACAGGAAGGCAAATACATGGAGTCATCACGCTAAGGATCCCCTCACTGATCGGAAATGTCTCCCAGGGGAATGTACGTCCATATGCAAGACAGAAAGCATAATTTTCAGAGATACCGCTAGTTTTCCTTGCAGCAAGACACTTTCAAGGCTATACCTGAACTATCTTCTCTGGTGAAAAGCAGTAAACATTACTATTGCTTGTTCTGCTGACAATAACTCTGTGAAAAACAGAGAGGAGAAAAATGTTTGTAGGACTGCTTTACTCTAACTCCTCTGCACCACACAGCATTTGTAACTTTTTGAAAAGTCACAAAAATTCCTGGAACTAGGGCCTGCTCTGTTAGCCCACTTTGCTCTTTTACATGCACCCTCCTTGTTTTTTTAATACTCTTCTCTGGATTTCCTGGGACAAACTGAAGGGACCTTTGCCCAATGTGTAGGACTGGTTTACGATGGGTATACAGCTATAGGCTTAGGTTTACAGCTACACAGTTTTCATGCACTCTGTCTGAAAGGTCCTTGAGAAATTTCTAGCTTTGATCCTATTTGAACCATTAACTTTTACTAAGATATTATCTTTATCTGGCACTTCTCATCTCTTAAGCACATCTGGGGAATCAGTATGGTAGAGCACAGTGATAGCACTAGATATTAATCTGGGAATGTGAAGATTATCTCAGAGACAAAAGCACAGAAACGTCATGCCTCTACTTACATTCCGCACATCTGCTTTACTCCCAGTAAACAGCTGCAATGATTCATGTGTAGCGCAATCTTGCACTATTGCCTTTGAGTTGTTGGACTTTTAGAAAGTGCTTTTACTTCAGGTTCTCCTCAAATCCACTTTCTTCGTGAGCTTCCCAACTCTGATGCTGAGCTTCACATAACAAATCAGGGAGGGGAAAAAAAAAAAGAAATCATGTGGGTATCGCTGAAAATGACTGGAAATTGCAGCTGTTGTGTTCTTGGACATCTGCACTTGGGCAGGACTCAACACAAGACTTTTTAACAGCATCTGAATTCCCTGAATGCAATTTTTCTCCCTGTAAAGCTGAATCAAAACTGTTCCCTAAGGCTGTATCCTGTCATACCTAGGATTCCCCTAGGAACCCTTAACTCCTCTTGGACCACGCAAGTCGTGCTGATGCTAAACAAAGAGTTTGGCAGTAACTGAGAATTTTGTGGACAATATAAGTAGTAATTTAATGAAAACTGAGCACCTGGGAATGGTTTTGCTAAATCAGAAGTGAAGCCTATTGATGTGGAAGCTGCTGACTTGTGTTTCTGCTTGGGGAGTGAAAGGTACACCGCCCCTTCTGAGGGGATAGCTTGAAGACAATGCATTTCATATTCACTACATTTACCTGTTTAAAAATGTTTAGGCTAGCTGGGCCCCACTTCTGTCAAGTTTAAACCAAGCTGAGAACATCATGCTATGCTCCAGTCACTACTTTTTCTTGACCAACATGCACACTTTGATTTCCTAGGCTGTATCTGAACCACTGGCAGAGCTAACAGGTTCTGACCTCTGTTTGCCCACTAACCAAGACAAAAAGTCCCCTCTACAAGTAACATTATAAGATTAAGCTTTTGATAAAAAGCTTTATTCAAAAGCTTCTGAAGAGTCTTGCTTTCTGACCTGGTCTGAGAGAGCAAAGACTGGTTTTTGTTTAGCAAAACCAGTGCTAAGCATTTGCTCCTTCACTACTTCTCAGTAGATTTGTGCTCCTGGAAGCTACACTGTGTCTTAAAATCCAAAGGGAAAAAAACCAACCCAATTGTTGTAGCATCACAAGCAGATATTAAATGTAATTGTTCCACAGAAGTTCAGACATTGATCCTTCCTTGGGATGTAGTTTAATGAAGGGAAAGAAGAAAAGAAATATCAGAATTTAAGCAAGGATGTAGATGACGGCAATTGCATGTCACCATGTGATGGAAGACTGGCAAAAATATACTCCAGATGGGTTCTTCTTCCCTTGACTATATTTCCAGTAATAATGCAATGATCCAGAACTCCTTTATGGAAGATCTCATTGACTGCTTCTATTACACAGGGTTATAAAATTAGCTTCAAGAGGAGAACATGAGGGACTTTCCTATGGATATGTGGAGTTGCTCATAATTTCTTTACTGAGATCCATGATCAAAGAAGCACGACATACAAAGTAATGAATGATTGAATTTCACTGAAGGTGAGTAAGAAAGATTTGGCAGTCCTGCAGTGCCTCAAAATTTAAAGCCTAGTGGGGCATCCTGCAGCAAGGATTCATGATAGCAACGCTGGATTCAAGGCTTTGTTGCCTAAGCTGACATTCTGCTCTGGCAGCAATCCCACTGCAGTCTAAAAAACTTTGCAGAGAAATTGCTTTCCACTGAATACTGGATCAGGCAGTACCATGTTAGTATTGCAGATAAGAGAATGAACTGCCAATACATTTTACAGACCGCTGCCTCCATTCTCCTCAGATACTTTTTATGTACCATGAGAAAAAAAGACACGACCCAGCAACCTCACTAGAATAGTTCAAGCAAGTAACTGGTGCTGCACTCCTTGTTCTGGCTACTTATACAGCTCACTGTATGTCACCATGTACAGTAAGCTGTAAAAATAGCTATTTGACAACAGCTCCGGGACAATGGTCTTCAAAAGTTAGATGACCTCTTGTGATGTCCTGCTGTCTCAGGAGAGTCATGTATAATAATGAAATAAGGTGAGGAGCAAGGGGCCTGGTGGCAGGGAACAACTCTGCTATCTTCACATTTGCAGCAAATGTTCATAAACCATGAGGCAAATCCCCAACACAACTGCAATGTACAGAATAATATATGTTGCACTTGTATTTGCTGCAAGACAAATTCACTGGCAAAAATGCGTTTATTTGACCTTCATTCAGAGAAACAGTCTCCGCCCCACAGGGAAGATTTTAACAGACTGGTGTGAGACAGCTCTTCATTGTGCTTTGTATGAGCCTCAAACTCAGGTCCTGCGTAAAGGTCTATCCTAGGCCTAATTAGATCTAAAGCATTTTCCTCTGTGTCATATTGTTTATTTTTAGGGCTTTTCATTGCCATCTATCACCAGAATATAATTTTCCAGTTAAAACCCACTGCCTGAAATTTGCAGGTGGTTTCACAGTACTGGATGCTAGCAAAGTGTTCCTAAAGACACCTAGAAGTCTTCTGATGTGGTATATTTGTATATTTGCTTAGACAATCAAGAATCTTGGTAAAGATGGGGACTCTCTGCCTGGGTATATTTCTGTGTTGGAAAGAGTCCCAGCAGGTCTAGAGGTCACAGTTGATCCAGTATGATTTTCCCATTCTGAACCAGAGGGGAAGGAAAAGCAGACAAAGTGAGATCTACTTCCCAGTGCAGCAGCTGGTAGGTGTCTCCTGTCATCTAACCTACATTTGAGCCCTTGACTAGAAAGGCACTGAAGGTGCTGCTGTTACGTCTCCGTCAGCTACCCTGGCTCTGCCAAAAGACACTGGGAACTAGACACCACAGAAAATCTGATCCCTTGTCTGCCAGACATCAGAGGGCAGACTTCCAACCAGTGAATTAACACTCATCCAAGGTTTCAGGTGAGCAAAACTGTTCCAATAGCAATTTTGGCTGCATAAAGCCCTGCAATTGCTCTTTCGAAAAAGGTATGCAGGACCTCATCTATAAGCACAGTTCCCTCAGGTTATGCAAACCTGGCTGGAGTTTCAGGACTAGCATTTCTTTCTGGGGAGGTGAAAGAGACTGCTGCTTCCAGGGCAGAGACAGAGGTCTCCATCACAGCTGCCAACATGGCTGCTTGCTTGCATGGTGTAGCCTAGCTCTTTGACCCTTTGCATGACTCGAGTTATGAATCCAATTATTTCTTTTGCATGAGCAAATAAGGTGCAAATACTTGTTGGCATGCATTGTTGTGTTGTATTCCTTCCATCCACTGTTTCTTCCTTACCAAAAGGTCAGTGAAATTTGGCATATGCCCTTTCTGGAAATCAAATGAAGAGAACCCTTTTGCACCAGAGGGAGAACGGGGTGGAAGAGCAAGATTCTGTCTGCCCAGCTTTGCATGGAGAACCTCCTTTCCCAGCTCGTCTGTTCTTCCCAGTTCCCTTCACTCACATGTTCAGGATTCCCCATGTGTTTTAACTGCAACATTTGTACAAGTGGCTTTCACTAATATATAGAAATATGCAATCAGGCCTGAATGCTGATGAAGTGCTGTTATTTGGGGCGCAGGATGGTGGTGATGATGGAATAGCATTTATTCTCCCTGTTACTTCCCTTCTGGGAGACCCCACCTGGAGTACTGCATCCAGCTCTTGGGTCCCTAGCAAAAGAAGGGCACAGACCTGTTGGAGTGAGTCCAGAGGAGGGCTATGAAGATGATCAGAGGGCTGGAGCCCCTCTCTTATGAGGACAAATGGAGGGAGTTGGGGTTATCCAGTCTGAAAAAAAGAAGGCTCTGGGAAGACATTATTGTGTCCTTTGAATTCTTAAAGGGGGCTTATAAAAAAAGAATTGAAAAAAAAAAGTATTACCTGGGCCTGTAGTGACAGGACAAGGGATGACAGTTTTGAACTGAAAGAAGGTAGACAGGTTAGACACTAGGAAGAAATCCTCTACCATGAGGGAGGTGAGACACTGGAACAGCTTTCCCAGACAAGTTGTTGAAGCCTCATCCCTGCAAGTGTTCAAGGCCAGGCTGGATGGGGCTTTGAGCAACCGGGTCTAGTAAAGGACATCCCTGCCCATGGCAGGGGTTAGACTAGATGATCTTTCAATGTCCTTTCCAACCCAAATAATTCTGTGATTTGGTGACAAGAGCATGTGGAGGAAGCTAACAGACAAATCATATTCTCTATGCCCTCAGGGAAGCTTACTAAGTGCATTTTAACTCTTAGAACTCTCTCTGCATCGTACTTGGGCAGGGCATGCACTTTGCATTATTTTTTTTTCATGCAAATCTGAAGGTGGTTTCATTCTGTTGATGCTAATCCTTGCTGGAACACTGAGGTCCTGTCAGTTGCATTTCTAGCCAGTCCTGCAAATACAGCAGAGAAAGAAGATCTCTGCTATCTTAATTCCTTCCCATTACAATGGTTTTAGGCGTTCTTGAAATTACAAGTCTGTCTGATTTTAATACACAGTGTTCTGTTGTTGCTCGTTAAGGAGGTTCAGATCTAATTTGACAAAGGTACTTAAATCCCTTCACAGGAAGAAAGGTTAAATAGTAAGGTATTTCTACATTAAAAGTAAGGCTAGTTTGGGGTGAATTACTTGATTGTCTTCAATAACTCTACTGATTAGATCTTATTACTCAGGAGCATGTTTTCACTGTTTCTGTTTTTAAGGATACATAATTTTCCCCCAAGGAAAATTAGCTCAGTGAACCAGGACCTCAATCTTCATCTTTCTCAGGGGATATCTGCAATTTTTCAGTGAACACTGAAAATAAAATGCTACTCTGTAACAGCACTGACCCAAGAAAAACTGTGAAAGCTTATGATTCCATTTCTGAAAGCCAGTCAGGTCCAGCAGCCATTACTTAATGTTTTGCTCCATCTACACTCAGGGTTGAATGTTTCTTCCTTTTGATGTTTTCCCCTTCTTTCCATAAATTCTATGTTGAAAGGCCAAACTGCTACTGATGCTTCAGAGACAAGCTTGATCTCAGAAAGACCTATCACACCAGATTTCAAATACCAATTTTAAAAAAAAAAAGTTTGCGTTAAAGTATGGTATGTAATGATCAGATTCTATGTTTTATTTGTACCCTTCACCCTCCAAAGTCAGAGCGAGTTAAATTATCAGATTCTATGTTACAATATGATTTTATCTCCAAATCTGATAGCAAATAAAGACTACTGTACATCAAAGTACACTGTATAATAAGGCTGCCACTGAATCGGAATTAGGGAAGCTACCATGCTTTATTAATGTTGCTGCTGAAGCTAAAATAGAAGTATAAAAGCCAGATTCTACCTTGTGTGCTCAGACTACACCAGCAAGCAGTATGTCAGAAGGCTCCTTCAGCCTATGGGTTCTGATACTGGAGGAATATTTAAACTTCAGCACCTTCTTATCCAGAGAAGATTGCAGTAGAAGCAGCAGGAGACAGCAGGATGGGATGGCCTGTTTTGTCTTTCCCGTGTGGTAAAGCCTATGGTATCCCAAGAGGCTGAAGACTTCAAATGACATGCCATCCACATGGAGCAGATTTTCTTGTGTACGTGCTTCATATATTTTATTTAATCCAAATAAGGCTGGATCAGAATTTGGCTTGCAGGTAAGAAGGTCACACATTGCAATTCTGGTGTGCAACATCTATGGTGCTGTAGCACAGCCTGGAATTATGTTTGTCACAGCCCTTGGCAGCCCTTAGACTTGGTATAGACAGCTACTGCCACCGTGTTGCTTCGTATGTGTAAGATATGCACATCCTAACATACTGCAGAGACAGCTGTAGCTAAATAATGAGAAAAACCTGGTTTCTGCTTTCAGTTACATTCACACAGGATTTCCTCTCTTTCCCAGGACTTGTCAGGCTGCAGCTGCAACAANAAAAAAAGTATTACCTGGGCCTGTAGTGACAGGACAAGGGATGACAGTTTTGAACTGAAAGAAGGTAGACAGGTTAGACACTAGGAAGAAATCCTCTACCATGAGGGAGGTGAGACACTGGAACAGCTTTCCCAGACAAGTTGTTGAAGCCTCATCCCTGCAAGTGTTCAAGGCCAGGCTGGATGGGGCTTTGAGCAACCGGGTCTAGTAAAGGACATCCCTGCCCATGGCAGGGGTTAGACTAGATGATCTTTCAATGTCCTTTCCAACCCAAATAATTCTGTGATTTGGTGACAAGAGCATGTGGAGGAAGCTAACAGACAAATCATATTCTCTATGCCCTCAGGGAAGCTTACTAAGTGCATTTTAACTCTTAGAACTCTCTCTGCATCGTACTTGGGCAGGGCATGCACTTTGCATTATTTTTTTTTCATGCAAATCTGAAGGTGGTTTCATTCTGTTGATGCTAATCCTTGCTGGAACACTGAGGTCCTGTCAGTTGCATTTCTAGCCAGTCCTGCAAATACAGCAGAGAAAGAAGATCTCTGCTATCTTAATTCCTTCCCATTACAATGGTTTTAGGCGTTCTTGAAATTACAAGTCTGTCTGATTTTAATACACAGTGTTCTGTTGTTGCTCGTTAAGGAGGTTCAGATCTAATTTGACAAAGGTACTTAAATCCCTTCACAGGAAGAAAGGTTAAATAGTAAGGTATTTCTACATTAAAAGTAAGGCTAGTTTGGGGTGAATTACTTGATTGTCTTCAATAACTCTACTGATTAGATCTTATTACTCAGGAGCATGTTTTCACTGTTTCTGTTTTTAAGGATACATAATTTTCCCCCAAGGAAAATTAGCTCAGTGAACCAGGACCTCAATCTTCATCTTTCTCAGGGGATATCTGCAATTTTTCAGTGAACACTGAAAATAAAATGCTACTCTGTAACAGCACTGACCCAAGAAAAACTGTGAAAGCTTATGATTCCATTTCTGAAAGCCAGTCAGGTCCAGCAGCCATTACTTAATGTTTTGCTCCATCTACACTCAGGGTTGAATGTTTCTTCCTTTTGATGTTTTCCCCTTCTTTCCATAAATTCTATGTTGAAAGGCCAAACTGCTACTGATGCTTCAGAGACAAGCTTGATCTCAGAAAGACCTATCACACCAGATTTCAAATACCAATTTTAAAAAAAAAAAGTTTGCGTTAAAGTATGGTATGTAATGATCAGATTCTATGTTTTATTTGTACCCTTCACCCTCCAAAGTCAGAGCGAGTTAAATTATCAGATTCTATGTTACAATATGATTTTATCTCCAAATCTGATAGCAAATAAAGACTACTGTACATCAAAGTACACTGTATAATAAGGCTGCCACTGAATCGGAATTAGGGAAGCTACCATGCTTTATTAATGTTGCTGCTGAAGCTAAAATAGAAGTATAAAAGCCAGATTCTACCTTGTGTGCTCAGACTACACCAGCAAGCAGTATGTCAGAAGGCTCCTTCAGCCTATGGGTTCTGATACTGGAGGAATATTTAAACTTCAGCACCTTCTTATCCAGAGAAGATTGCAGTAGAAGCAGCAGGAGACAGCAGGATGGGATGGCCTGTTTTGTCTTTCCCGTGTGGTAAAGCCTATGGTATCCCAAGAGGCTGAAGACTTCAAATGACATGCCATCCACATGGAGCAGATTTTCTTGTGTACGTGCTTCATATATTTTATTTAATCCAAATAAGGCTGGATCAGAATTTGGCTTGCAGGTAAGAAGGTCACACATTGCAATTCTGGTGTGCAACATCTATGGTGCTGTAGCACAGCCTGGAATTATGTTTGTCACAGCCCTTGGCAGCCCTTAGACTTGGTATAGACAGCTACTGCCACCGTGTTGCTTCGTATGTGTAAGATATGCACATCCTAACATACTGCAGAGACAGCTGTAGCTAAATAATGAGAAAAACCTGGTTTCTGCTTTCAGTTACATTCACACAGGATTTCCTCTCTTTCCCAGGACTTGTCAGGCTGCAGCTGCAACAAGAATTTGACCCCAAGATTTGCACTGCAGGGCTCTGTTAGAGCAGAAATAGATAATACTCCTTTTACTTCCTAGTTAGAGCCAAGAAGCATCTATACCAAATACTGTTTTACTGCTTCAGCAGGCAAATGCGGGTTTTTATGTTTTTACAGTTTGTGTGACTGAGTTTCCAACTGAGAATTGTTTTTTCAAGCGACGCACAGCAGAGGCATAGATAAGCAACTGTAAAAATTTTACAGAAATAAGACATCAGTCTCCAAAACCTACTTTAAATGCTTTGTGCATGTGCTCAAGATTATCACTGAAAACATACAGATGTGCCAAATTCTTGTCCCACTGAAGTAAACTCCCATTATGCTGGTGTCCTGGTTTGAGGTAAAAGTAATTAATTTTCTGTTTTGCAATTTTGCTTTTTTAGCTGGGCCTCCTCTAACTAATTCTGAAATTCAAATTCTCTAACTAATTCTGAAATTAACAGCACATTGTTCAGAAACTGTTCACTCTCACAGTGATAAGACCTGATTATACCAAGAATGGTCTGCAGAGAGGCCCTTGCTTATACTTATTGCTAGAACAACCAAGGTCAGGGAATTTCATTATTTTCCCCGTTGGAGGGTTGGAAACGGAAAAGCGTAAAGGGGTCCCAACTGCAAGGAGGGACAGACAGGACAGGTGACCCAAAATTGACCAACAGGGGTATTCAATCCCATCCGCATCATGCCCTGTATAAAAGC
>VZRU01008338.1:4570-29777 GCA_013398155.1 Pedionomus torquatus
CAAGCTGTTCAGAAGGGACAGGCAAGGAAGGAGGAGCAGATGTGTTGCCTTCTATATTAAGGAACAGAAAGAGTGTGAAATGCTGTCCTTAAAGAATAGCCAAGTGGCAGTCAAAGGTTTACTGGCAGGAATTAGAGACTGAGGCAACAATGGGAACAGGCCACCTGATCAAGGGCAGACTACTGATAAAGCCTTCTTACTCTAGCTACAGGATGCATCATGCTCAAAGACTCCAATGTCCCCTGCTGGGGGATTTCAACCACCCCAACATCCGCTGGAAAAGTAACACCTCAGCTGTAGACAACCCAGGAGGTTCCTGGATTGCCTCAACAGTAGCTTCCTAAAACAGGAAACAAACAGCTCTACCCAAGGGAATGCAATATTGGACCTGATAGTCACCAATGCAAGCAAGCTCATCAAGGATGTCAAAATTGGAGGGAGTCTGGACTGCAGTGATCATGCACAGGTGGAGTTCACAGTCCTAAGGTGTCACAGGCAGAGCGATTGACTTCACTCATAAGAAAGAAGTAGTGAAATATTTATTAAGGTGAAACAGAGATTTAACAAAATTAGTAGTAAACGCAACAGTATTTTAGATTAGATGTCAAGGTACACTTCTGGATTTCCTGCACAGAGGACAGGGTCAGAAAATCTATCCGGGAGAACTTGCCATTGGGTCACAAGGTTCAGAAAGGACCCCCTTGCTTTCTAAACTACTTCTCAGAGAGGAGTCTAGGTGCAGCTGGATCCAATCCTAGTCCCAGACTTGGTCAACAATTTATGTCTAAAGGATTATATAGGTTAAATCAATCCTTTATATCACTTAGCTAAGATTAAAGTTTAACATGCTCTTAGTTACTTAATCTGAGAATCTGTCGCAGCAAGGAATATCTCAGTATCAAGGAGTTGAACCTTAAGTGAGCATCCTCACAAAAGAGGAAATCCTGGCATGCAGCCCGCTGCCATACAGGAGAGCTAAAAGTGCTCTTGGGCTATCCACTATTTATACAGTAAGATAATTAATCTATAGTCATTTCTCATCAGAACAAAATATCTAGGTCCCAATTCCAGACAGTGTTTGTTTTGGCTGTGTTGCCAGCCATTCCCCAAAGCCCAGGTGCAACTTACAGCAACTGATGTTGTGATGGCCATGATGATCATGGCCCAAGCAGGAGCCGGGAGGGTAAGTGGGCGAAAAAATAGGAAGGGCACACTGCCACATATGGTATACATGTCAGACAAGGAGCACAGTCAGGACCCTGAATTTTCGGAAAGCAAACCTTCAGCTCTTCAAGAAGTTAGTCAATAGGACCCGCTGGGTAATTGTTCTCAGCAACAAGGATACAGAACAGAGCTGGCAGATCTTTAAGGATGCTTTCCATACATCACAAGAGTTCTCGATCCCCAAGTGTAAGAAATCAGTCAAGAAAGGGAAGAGACCAGCAAGGCTGAGTAGAGACCTGAACGTCAAACGAGAAAGCAAAAAGGAACTGCACAAGCAGTTCAAGCAGGATCAGACATCCTGGGAAGAGTATAGAGGCATTGCCTGGTTATGGAGGGACGAGGTCAAAAAGACCAATGCACAGCTGGAGCTGAACCTAGCAAGGAATGCTATGAATAATACACAGGGCTTCTACAGGTATGTCAGCCAGAAAAGGAAGGTCCAAGAAAGCATACCAGCCCTGATGAGCAAGAACGGTAAAGCAGTAACAAAAGACAAGGAGAAGGCTGAGGTTCTCAACAACTTTTTTGCCTCAGTCTTCACTACCAACCCCTCTCCTCAAAACTCCCAAGTTGAAGAACCAGGCAAAAAACAGGGGCTACAAGAATGAACCAGCCCTAGTAGATAAGGGTAGAGCAACAGATGTCATCTACCTGGACTTGGGCAAAGTGTTTGACACTGTCCCACATAACAACCTGGTCTCTAAACTGGAAAGACACACATTTGACTGATGGACCACTCAGTGGATCAGGAACTGGCTAAATAGTTGTACTTAAATGGCTGGAAACCAGTGACAAGTGCCCTTCCTCAGAGGTCAGTACTGGGACCAGTGCTAACACATTGGGACACAATGGAGCACTGTGCTAACAGTTAAACACATCCTTCTTGGAAACATGGACGGTGGGATTGAATGCATTTGCAGCAGTTTGCCAACAGCACCAAGCTGTGTTGTGCAGATGACACACTGAAGGGAAGGGATGCCATCCAGAGGGACCTCAACAGGCTTGAGACGTGGGCCCATGAAGTTCAACCAAACCAAGTGCAATGTCCTGCACGTGGATCATGGCGATTCCAGGCACAAATACAGATTGGCCAGAGAATGGACTAAAAGCAGCCATGAGGACTTCAGTGTGTTGGCAGACAAGAAGCTCAACATGATCTGGCAGTGTGCATAGGCAGCCCAGAAAGTCAACCACATCCTGGGCTGCATCAAAAGAAGTGTGGCCAGCAGGTCGAGGGAGGTGATTCTACTCCTCTGCTCCACTCTGGTGATATTGTGTCCAGCTCTGGAGTCCTCAGCACAGGAATGACATGGACTTATTGGAACAGATCCATCAGAGGGCCATGAAAATGATCAGAGGAACACCTCTCCTATGAAGACAATTTGAGAGAGCTAGGGTTGTTCAGCCTGCAGAAGAGAAGGCTCCAGGGAGAACTTACTGCATCCTTTCAGCACTTAAAGGGGAAAGATGGGGACAAACTTTGCAGCAGAGCCTGCTGTGATATAGCAAGGGCTAATGCTTTTAAGCTAAAAGAGGGTAGATTCAGACTAGCTATAAGGAAGAAATCCTTTACTGTGAGGGTGGTGAGGCACTGGAACAGGTTGCTCAGGGAAGCTGAGCCATCCCTGGAGGTTTTTAAGACCAGGCTGGATATGGTTTTGAGCACCCTGCTGTAGTGGGAGGTGTCCCTGCCCACGGCAGGGGGGTTGGAACTCAATGATCTTTAAGGTCCTTTCCAACCCAAATCATTCTATGATTCTATGAAACCATAGGCAATATTGTCACTAAACCTTTTTAAAATGGGAAACAAGTTAATGAAAATACCTTTACAAATCTAGTCTCATAGGCAGTTACATAGATGAACAAATCATTGTATGAGTGTTGGAAAGAGATTCGGGTAACAGCAAGAGACAAAATCTAAGAATGTTTGCATATCCAAGTAACTTTAAGCAACAGCATAAAAAAAAAAAAAAATTAAAAAAAAACAACTATGCTTTGCAGGATTGGGCTTTCTGAGGTAAAATTTAACCCTCTTGCAAAAATCAAAACATGTGAAACACAAGAATTGTCAGAAAAGCCTCACAGGCCACAATGCTGCTGCTGCAGTAACTGTGAAAATCAATGCAACTATTCAGATCAGTATTCTGTTCACTAAGCATTTTTTTATTTATGTCTGCAAGTAAGAAAAAGCAACCGTGATTATTTGTAATTTCTTTTTCTGTTACATACAAAATACTGATAGCACTGATCTGAATGCTCTTCAGGTGACTTAAGAATATCCTGTCTTTTTTTCTTTCACCATATTTGGGATATTCCTCCATGCTCAGTAACGGTATCGAATGCAGTAGTGGAAAATCTCAGCATATGCAGACATAGAGTGAAAACAAAGCAGTTACAGACATCATTTTGTAAAAGAACTTCACAATACAATCAGGTATTTTCATTACTACTGAGATTAACTCATTCTTTGTAAAGGTCCCTATTCATGAGTGTCTGGAATTCTGAATAGCTGCATTCCCACTTCTACACACAGTAGTTTGAGGTCACTTCTACTAATGAAAACTTAAGACCCATTGAAAAAAATCACCAACAAAAGCATTGCACAGTGTGTGCATACAGCACAAAAGAAATTAGTTACTTAGCTTGTGTTCCTACAAAGGCTTTAGTATTATGAAGTATTAAAACATAAAGGTTAACAGTATTTATTACTGTAGCTTTGAAGAATTCAAGCATCTTCACCTACAGGATCTCTTCACAAATAACATTGAAGAAATTATTATGATTTAAATTTCAGTAGTCCAAACAATTAACAGGTAATATATTTAGACACCTATGATACATTTCTCATCATTATATTCATTTTTAGAAGTATCCACTCAATATATTTTATTGAGAACACTGTGTTAAACTAGTCCAATTAGGGCACAGCAAACTGAATCTGAATGAGATCCACTTAAAATAATAAGCCTAAAATTGCACAGAATAGAAGCTTTTTGCAAATTTATACATTCCCTTAATGTCTAGTAAAATATCCTTAGGCATGTTTAATCAGCACTTACAATGTTAATAATAACAGCAATAATAATAGTACATTAAATCCATTTTGTGCTCTTGGTAAGTTTAGACAGCAGCTACATTACAACAAAAAAGCAAAACAAAATGATGGATTGTTCAACTACAGATCCACCCTGTGAGAGAAACACAGTGCACTGCAAATGTATCAGGCACCCTAAAAGAAAGTTTTCTGTTGCATAGAATGATCACCAGAACCAAGAAGAAGCCACATTTAGAATTATGGTTAAACTGAAAAACAACAGTATAAGAGCACAAGCACATCAGAACAAAGCCAATATGAAAACAATTAAAAAAAAAATCCTGGAAGAGTGTTATCGGAAAGTAAACTACAAAGATTTTTAGCTCTGTTTTACATCCCAATATAATAAACAAGAAAAAAAAAATCTTAAAAAAAAAGAACAGCAGGATTCAGAAGGCATCCAAAAAATCACATATTTGTTGGGAGCTATGCTTCATTTTGTAGAATACTTACATAGTTTTTTAAAGGTACAGTGCAAAAACTCATAGGCTGTTGAAAGTAAAAGTTTTTGTCTTAGAAACTAAAAAAGATGGTAGGTTTTCAAGACTGCCAGCCCTGACAGTTCATGTAGCTAGGCTGAATTCTCACCTTTTTAGCCTATCTAGCAGAAAATATAGCCATCCAGACAGTGCAGTAGACCTACGAAGTGCCCATTTCTTATGTCTGTGTGGTGCGCTGACAACAGTACAGAAAGAGGTATCCCTCCCCCAGCAGGGAAAGGCCAATACCAAAATGCTGCCACGTAGTTACTGTCTGATTTCAAATTCCACTAGACTGTGCTTCGCAGCACTTCCATTACAATTAATTTTACTGGCTATGTCCCTAACTCTTTCTTGCAGCATAAGAGGCTCACATTGCCCAGTCCCTACCCTCTAAGCCACAAAGGCCCAGTCTAACCAACAGAGAATTTACATTTTAAGACAGTCTGTCAGTGATTCACAGGACAAAACTTTCATTTTTAATTAAAAACTGCAGTCAGAGCAAATCTGAAAAGGTCTGGCTGTCACTGCTATTTTAGATGTTAAGGCCAGAAGAGAAAAAGCACAGTACTTTGGATATAGCAGAAAAAATACTGTACTTCATTTCAAATATGCAGGTACAATATTTTCAGTAAAATAATTACAGAACTCGCCAGTAAGTTAGCAACAGGATAGTAGAAGAATCATCAGGAGACAAATATGGCATGTCTTCATTAGTTGAGAGCTATATAAAGGTTTATAATCCTTATAGACTCTGGATTATTTCATAAACTTTTGGTAAAACTTACATAAATTTATTTAGTCTGACAGTTAAAGAAGACAACATTAAAATACACAGTACAAACCACTACAATAATACTTCAATGTGACTTTTTTTTTTTAATCAAGTCAATTTAGGATATCTTTTTTAAAAAGAAAGAAAAAAAAAGCAACGCTTGCATTTATTATCAAGTGTCACCAACTGCACAACCTGAAAGTTTCTATGCAACTTGTCCCGGCAAAAGCAGCAAGCTCCACCGAAATTGTCAGGAGAGAACAGCTTCATGAGGTTTCTCTCCAGTGTAGTTGAGCTCCAAACTGTTAGTTTTCAATTTCCTCAACGCTCATACTTACCTTAGGAGCATTAGGGCACCTGGCCAAAAACAGCACTAGTCTGTACCTCAGACATACTGAGCAAATGCAGAAGCAACAGAAGCTATCGTGGAAATTCCTTGGCAAGAGAAATGAAGACAAGAGCAAGGATACTTCCTTCTTTCAAACTTTCCTTGAAATATAGTACTGAAAAGCAACATACTGGGGTTTGGGAATAGTTTACTGGGGGTTTTTTTGCCTTCTCATGGAAGTTTTATATGGGTGAGAGCATCCCTAATGCCATGGTTGACAATAAACCAGGATAAGCTCAAAACACTGCAGGACCTCGCTTATGAAACATACAAACCCAGTCTCAGCGTTGGATGGCAAGCACTTCCTACTGCTAAGCCACTAAATACAGCCCAACAATTATAACAGCAGAAATCAACACAGAGGGTGTTGCACGATGGCCCACAGCAATCCTGAAACCTGACAACTATCCTGATGATGTCATTTTTCCTGAAGAAACCAACTGAAATCACTTACCTCAGATAAAACTGCATTAAAGCTATATTAAATTAAGTTGGATAAGGATAGAATCTTGATACAGACATCAAAGACAGGATCACATCACTTCCCAGTGGACTTGCTTCAATTAGTCCATAAACCAAATGCACAAAGGACCGACAAAAGACTGTATGGCCTGCTGCAAAATCTTAACTTTTTAGCCTTTAAGTTTACAATCTAAGCAGTATTTTTTACTTTCTAGCTTAATATACAGGAGATTTTTATCTTAAGTAGAAGCTACAAACACTCAAAATCTCCCTTCTACTTCAGCTCAAATTTAAAAATTACTCTTTCTTTTCAGGCCATTCATGAATCAGCTCTTCCTTTGCTACTACAATAGCATTCCTCAGTAATCCCTTCATCCACTTTTTCTTACCCTTTATACAATTTTAGGTTTCTTTTTCCCAAAGCTGTGATTTATGGCTGACATACAGCCCTTTTGCTTCTACGGCTCTCCTCAGTCACCCACTTAACTTTCTTTAAATCACATTTAAACTGTAATTTTCTTCCTAATTTATATCCAATTTTGTATGAGAACAAGATGTTTTAGGAATGTTAATGAGGTATGGGGGCTTTAACATGTAGGTCTCAAGATCAAAGTCATCTGTAAGCAGCATAAGCCGCTGAAGATTTGGTGGTGGTTTTAATCAGCTGTGGAAGACACAGTGATAGTCTCTATCAGACTTCAAGTAGTCAGACATACACATCATAACTTTATAGAAAACAGTATATGATACCCAGTTGGCACTTACAGCAAAGAGGTAAGTCAGAACACATATGGGAAATAAAGCTTCCAACCAAACAGATGTTACTCTCTCAGATGATAATAAAACTACCTCATCCCATCAATATGCAAGAACACCAGTAATCTACAGAATCCACAGTAAATCTTACATTTCATACAGTGGGGTTGCATTAATCAATACAAAAATTTTAGATTAACAACCACTAAATATCTTCCTGTTTTATCAGACTGCATGTGAAGGATGGCATGTGAAAACTGCAATGCATATTTGATTATAATGTTTAAGGGACTACCCATCTTTGCTGTATTTATCTTTTATCATTATTATTATTTAGAGCAATCTTATTCACTTATTTTAATGAATTTAATGCTCATTAAAGGAACAAAAGAAAAAAAAAGAACACAAACAGCAACAATCACGCTGTACAAAAACAGATGCCATCTTAAACTGCATACTGAGTTCTAATTAAGCATGGTTTGGGACTGTCACAACATCCCTTGTTTGAGAAGTCACATCTATTCTACCACTAAAAATTTAGAATAACAGTCAAAAGATTAATTAATACATGAGATTTGAGATACACAGAATCTATTTTCTTAGATCAACAATAGGAGAACAGCAAGTCAGACCCTGAAAATAGATTACATAGTACTGTCAATTTTCAAAATAGTATTTGATGCTACTTTGTAGATGAAAACAACATTAATTCAAACATTTCATGTCCAGAATATCATCAGAACTATCATCTAATGCATTCATGCAAAGCCACATGAACAAGTTGCTACTACAATACTACAGGTACAAATATATTCCTCAAAAAAATAGCTCTACTGTCCATTAAAAAAAATGAAAAAAACTTATAAATTGCTTAAGAAATAATTCTATAAAGCTCAATACAAACACAAAAATTTGATTCTGGAAATCATGAGTTCAAACTTGAATATTACTGTGCATTTTCTTATCTCATCTTTCAATAGCTCCTAGTGAAAATGTTTCTGTATTAGTCAATCTATTTTCAGCTTGGTACTTTACTGGAAGTCTCCCATGAGAGCATATACAGCTGGTCAGGCTTATGAGGCAAAGCACTGTGAATTCTACACAACACCAACAATACCTGTGCAATAACTAGTTCATGGCCGTTCTACCAGCCACTCATATAGCTTTATTATATCCAAATGAAACCTGTTTCTAACACCTATACAAATGACTGAAGGCTGACTGTAACAGTAAAGCAGTATATCCTCACACTGTTTGACCACCACTTAGGCAGAAGCAGAGGTGAGAGACTAAGTTGTAGATTTTTCAGATGCGATTTAGAAAGAATCTTAGCATTCACCTTTTCAGGATGTTTCCCTATATTCAATGTGGTTAGTTGCTTAACCAAATAGAACTGGGGTGACCATAAAAGGACTAAGGCTGAACTGGCATCATACTATTTCATCATGTATTCTGCATGATAAAATTTTGCCTTAGCCAAAACAAGAAATAAAAAAAAAATACTAGCAAAGAACAAACCAGTCAGGAACAGCCTGCTCTGGAAGTATTTGAAATTTTTGCAGTATTGTTACAGTGTAAAATGCAAGGAAATTTATACTTTGCCTTGTTGTAAACACAAAACAGTTTCATTTGAGACAAATCTGCCTTATAATTAAATAAAAAGACACATAATCATTTATGTTTTCTTTTTTTTTTAAATATTACTTAAAAATCCACATATAAAAAAAAAACCACAAAGTAAAAGGAAAAGAAAGGACAACAATAACACAAAGCTGCTAGATTTCTATCCCAACAGTAATGTAATTTGTAGATAGGAAAATCTTAATCGGGAAATCTTAGGTGTCCTATCATTCAGGGGACATTTTGTTTAAAACTATCAGTGTTCCATTACAAATTCTAGTTTTAATTCCTGTAATTTCAAACAAGCAATTTTTAGTATCAAAAAAGTTCAGTACAAATTCAGAACACAAAAAGAAGATTTAAGAGTTACAGTCAGAAATGACTACCCCCTACAGTAACACCGGATCACTAAAGAAACTAAGGATTAAAAAATGCTATGGTTTTTTTCCAGGAAAATTCCCCAAAACTAATTTATATATATGGAAATCACTATGAAATTTTGAGAATTAGTCTCAAACACCTCTTCCTTCAGGAAGAGATTTGTCAGGTTTCTTACGCTGTGCAGACAGAGTGCCTAAAATTAATTTGGTTAGTCTATCAAAATGCAGAAATCATATTGTTTAAACTACTTGAATCTAGGTACCTATATAGAAACCAATAATCTCTCTCATGCATAGTACAACAGGCAGTTCATCAGTGAGCCTGCTTGGACACAAAGGGTTACAGTAGCACCAGACAAACACTTCCCTTGTGATCACACATACTATTACTAACACGATGTGTCAGATCAGATGTAATGCGACCTGAAAAAAGTCCAGTTTCATTGCCTAGTACTAAAACCTGTGAGGAAAGTGGGGAAGAAAGGAGGTAAAGGATAAGAACTATAATAAAAAACATCATTGGTAGCCTACAGCAGGACCTTGTAAATCTAGATGAGGACGCATTTGAAGAGCCCTTCAAGGAACACTAGTATTTTCTAAATCAAATTAATTAAAAAAAAAAATTTAATACTATCAAAATATGAAAAGCTTCTGGTGTTCAGAAACAGGAACAAAGTCTAAAGCATGCAATCTCCCAAGCCACAATGAAATTTCCATTATTTATGAGTATGCGCATTTGCCTGTGTGTACATGTGCATGCATCCATGAGACCTCAAGACTAAGAAGAAAGAAAGAAAAGAAACCCATCTGTTTTGTAGTAGATGCTTTTCCTAGGCAAAAATATTTATCAATTTAAAAATATGAATCTATGTGGTTTGACTCTATATTATTTTTATGAATCAACTGCAGTTGTAAAAATTTCAATTTTACAAAAAAAGTTACACAGAAAGGACAACTTACATATACTAATTTAGCAAAAATTGCTTTCTAAATAACTATGTTTTATAGAAGCCACATTCTATTTTTCCTCTAGTACTTTTCTGACAGCAGAAGTAGATATAAGTTGTAATTTACATGTATCAATTTCCTACTTTACTAGTGTCCAGTAAAATCATTCAAACAGCACAACAGATAAAAGGCAATAATGAAAACCATTTTCAGTCTTAGGAGAGCTATAATGTGCACTGAATACAAATAGCAGTTAGGGAATAAAAATTAAAAAACAAACATACACATACTTAAGAAAGTCCTGCTGGTATCTTGTAAGACAACTCCTAAATATATTTCAGTATCTAGCAATGCAAATATTATGTAAAGTGATGTGCATTGATCCAGTAATCCCCAAAGCTCTAAGAGTGACTTTAATTTACCTGAACACAGAACTGCTTTGAGAGAAATCCTTCTAGACCTTGCCAAAATCTGACTACAGGGAACAGCATATTTTTATAATCATAAAAGCAGAACAAAAATGATGTCAAACACAAGAGCAATGGCAGCTGAAGCTATCATGTTTTTACACAAATAACAATCAACAGTGTGAAAGTTCCTGGTAAAACAGGCTATGACGTACAAGATGGAAAGGTTGATTTCATGAGTGATAGCAAAATACTTTTAGGAGTAGCAGCCTGTATAATCCAAAGGCAAAAAGGCATATAAAATGGAAAACTTAACTCCGAAGTGGTTAATGTAATTTAATAAAATTTTATTTTAAAACCAAAGTAAGTCTATGCTATACACTTCCATGTCAGCAAATCTAGCTGTTAAAACCATCCCGATTTAAAATTACTCTTCTAACTACCTAGAGAAAATAGGCCTTCACACTCTCAGATCTTTTCCCAAGAACAGATTTGACTTCCGAAGTCTTTTGGTCTTCGGCTGATCTACCTTAAAAAAAAACTTATGAAAGGCACTCAAAGAAAAAGAACACAGAAGAGCAGCACCTTAAGAAGAATAAAAGCTTTTTGAGAAAAAAGGCTGCAATCTCTAAGAGATGGTAACACTGAAGATGTTACATAAAAAGAACGATGGACATAAAGCCCTTTTTTAAACAAGGAGTGTAACTGATACATAACAAGGTCACACACAAATCCACAGTAAGTAAATTACTTATATATCATCATTTACAATGACATGCCAACTACTATTCACTTTCAGTTCCACTAACTTACAAAGAACATCAACTTGTTCATTGTCTGCAAATTCTTTTTTAAGTACAAAGTTTCTGAAATATCTTATCTAAATTATTTTTCCATCACTAATTCAACACAACTGTGAATAGCAACAAGGCACAAACTATAAAATTGTACAAACCAGCACAATCCCAGTGCAAAAAAAAAGACTAATTTATCTCATAATATATAACTTATTTCTGCTAATTTCTTCAGTTAACAGATTAGGAATTCATTTTTACCTATCTTTTCATCCTCTATACAACATGTCAGAATTACTGTTCTGTATTTCCTTCACAAGAGAAATTACTACAAGTAATAAGATAACTTTCTCTTTAAAGCTTTCATATTTCCCTCATAAGTATTTAAGAGCTTTAACTTTAATAATCTAGTGCTATATTGTTTTATACTCATATTAAAAACAAATAGGTATGACAATGAAGTGCAAAGGAAAAAACTGATTAGAACAGACACAACAAAAATTGGTTAGTGTATATAGTATGTTTGAATCTTTGTACAGATCTCCACTGATATTTGGATAAATACTGAAACAGATCTTCACTAAAATATGAGCGTGTAAGAATCAATGTGAAGAATCTCTTTGCTTGACTGGGTTTAGCATTTCAGCCCTGCCATTGCATTTTGGTTAAAGACAGAAATTCCTTAAAAAGTGATGCTTATATTAGTGTTCCTGTGTAACATAAGATTAATAAAAAGTGTGTTCATTAACTGAATTGATCATATTTATAGAACAGATAGTGTCTTGTCATGCACCTCTACTTTAGTATTTTTTCCTGTAGTCAAATGACAGTGTTCTGTAATGCACACAAATGGAAATACAGCCTACGTCTGTTTCACATTTTGATAGCTTTGAGATGCTTTGCTTCCTCTGCATGCAAATTTACAAGAAAAGCAAACAATATCCGATAAAATTAGCAGTACATTACTTTCATACTTTCCATAAACCAAGGAAAAAAAGTAAACTATTCCATCTCTTTAGCCATGTTAATCATATTGATTTGTACATTCTGAATAAAAAAGCAAAAAACAGATTAAACAAGAAATTTACTTTTTTTTACTTCCTTCCCATCCATAGGCTTAAGTGTACAAATTAAAAAAAAAAAAAAAAAAATTCAGTGTACATACTTGTTTTTAAACCACACACATTCTTATTTTAAAAACCCGATATATTCTCACAGATTTCAACAATGTTACATAGTGGTGAAGCTACCTGTAAGCCTAACTTTTCTACTCAATTCTATCTTTTTCTTTATTATATATATTCTATATTATAAAGAAGCATTTTCTTTATCCTTTCTGTCCTTGCTCCATTTTCATAGGTAAGTTTTCATATTTTTACTATACACTTTTACTATATGGAATGGCAGGACAGAAAACCAGCTCCTGCTAACTTGATGTGTGATTAAATCCATTGGATACCGTGGGAGTATATGCATAAATAAAGTGAGACATATGCAGCTGACATTTCTTATTACCAAGGAGTGCTTACACACAAGGATTGTCCTTCTACAATGAAGTTCATTTTAAAAGAGTCATCAATCTACAACAGATTTTTGTCTGATTTTCTTCCTAACACTTAAAAAAACCCCCACATTTGCTCTCTGATTTGGTGTGTTTAACATTAGCAGCAGCCACGCATATTCCGTATTTTAACAGTTATTTCAGGGGATCCAGTTACATGACTCTCCACACCTATACTATTTTTAGCTATATGTATAGGAAGAACTTTTTTCTTCAAATTTATGTCAGATTTCCAGATCATTAGTAAAAGATAAAAAGTAAGAGTGAAATCTATGGTGTTTTACAACCAGATACATTTTTTTCTGTATTATTCATACTCTATTAGGCTATGACACAAACCAGGGACTATAAACCGCAGAAGATACCTACAAGGATTCTGTTACATATAACAGCACAAACAGTAAGGGGATTTTTGCAAAGTACAGCTGACTGGAGTAGTTTTTATCATCCTGCAGATCTCTGGAATCTCTCTGTCTGGGCAGTATATTTGTGATGCACAAGTGTACAATTCCTTCACACCTCTGAGTCATCCTAAAAATGCAGCTCTAAAACTATTTTTGACAGTTCAAGGGAAAACCAGCAATGCAAAAGGATCTATTATATGCACCACCAGTCCCATAGATAGGTACCAAACAAAGGATCATAGAGCTATCTAAAATTATGTCTGATTTAATATTATTTATTCCAGCTGAGATCTAAGATTCCACCCATCTGAGAGAAAAAAGTAATTCCTGATTGTCATCAAAGCAATCAAACACTTCATTGATGCTCGTTCAATTATCAGTTATTTGATTACCAATCACAAGCTAAGCCCTCTCACACAGCTATAACTTTTAATGTAGGCATGCTTTTATAATTAGTAAAATGCCTACAAAATCTGTTGTTTAAATAAAGTGAAGACTTTTGAAGAATAATCTTTACCTATACTTTGGGTTAAGAAACATCAGAAAATCACCTTATTGTTTCTACATTTCAGATATGAAAGGTAATTGCCAAACATAAAAGATATTGTCACTCTCCTCTAAAGGAAGTCTGGGTTTTCTGAGGAGCACTCCAGTGTTTTCAAGGGAACACTGTCAGGAAGAATTATTTGAGACCTCCTGTCTTTCTCCCAGTCTTCACATCATTAAGAAAAACAGAAAAATCGTCAACATTACAGAAAAACATAGAGGAGATTACAGACAAGAAAATCTGAATATGTTTTTCCTTTCAGCAAGTTTGAAGATAAAAAAAGGAAATCGTTTATTGGGAAACAAAGAACTGATAAATCAAAATGTTAATCAGCCAAGTATCTGAGGTATTTGCAAACATAAAGCAAACAAAACACTGACAAGATCTTCAAGACATTTTGAAATACAAAGTCTCAGTAAGAGGCATTTCTGAAAACTGGTCTTTGTAAGAACAGGATTCTGAAAATGTGCAGCTATTGAAAGTTGCATGCAAATAGCCAAAACCCTAATTCTTAAGGAAGTTTTGGACTCTATTATATAGATTCAGACAAGCTAGACAACTTCAGTATTAGCTTAAAACCATTACAGAGGGCAACCAAATCAAAATTAAACATCCGTGTCATGGGTGTGTGGTTACTTGCACTTTCAGCAAAACTCTCAACTTGTACAAGTTTATTCCCAACAGTGGAACTGTACACCCTTAGTTCCCCTCAGCAGTTACTAAATTATTCATTACCTGCAACTCCAGGCAATACCAGAAATTTAGTAATACAACTACAACTGTCTCTTCTGACTGGAACAGTCATCTACCCTACACTGACAGACAAAATTTACAAATACAAAAGCTGGGGGAAATCCTACTTATTGTTGTATATGTGTATGTATATGCATAAATCAAGAAAAGCAAAGATTGTTAACCACTAATACCACCTCAGAAACTCAGTAGGTGGAATAATAACAACATTACTGAAAAAAGCATAGTGAGAACATGCCTTAAAATTCTCAAACCCTTTAAACACAACACTATACTAAGAAAAGTACAGGGAGTATGACAATATCTGACAAATTATGTCTATGAATTAAATCTAATCCTTCAAATCATTAACACAGAAGTTTTGTATTCTTCCAAAAAACATCTAGTTCAGATTCTACTTGGACAACGTGCCATTGCAGTGAACTTGAAAGTTTGGGAACCTATACTCCTGAATTTCTCACCAGAATATGAACTCACAACTCTTTACCAATTAGGTTATCTGTGAGACCAAATGATCAAGATTGTGTCTCAATAAAAACTTACTCACTCTGAAGAGAAAGTTTAGAAACAGAATTCAACTGAGTAACACAAAGACTTAAATGGAAGGCTACACCCAGAGAGAAAAGTGCCAGCACCCACAGTTAAATCTAAAACTGCTACCTCTACATCTAGAGACAATAACACTGAAATGGCACCAGCGAGATCTATTTCTTTGTGGTTACACTCACACAGTTTTCCAGACACAACAAGCCAGGAGAAGCTGTCAAGCAGTTCTGTTTCTTTTACTGTGTTCCTTCTTTTAATGGAGAGTCTTGATGTGAAAAAAGGGAAGTGATTGAGAAAACAGAGATTTCACCTCTAACCAAAAGCTAATGTTATATCCAATCAAAAAAAAAAAAAAAAAAAAACCGAAAAGAAAGCACATAACTTTTTAAAAATAGATAGCCCTGAGTTATTCAAATACCTCAACAAAGGCAGAAGGAGTACAGGTATACTCGTGGTGTCTAAAATTCACCCATGTACAGAAAAGCCTATATTGAAGACTGCTTTCTACATATCTATACGTGGTCAAAGCAGCTGGTGACCAATGCAGAAAGAACAAGTCTGTAACACTTAGCAGAAGACGTAAAAATCATAAATTAAACCCTTGACATTGACTAATTGACTAATGACAATAGGTTTCAGAGGGGATTTCTAGAACATAACAAATACAGCATAAGTTAACTGACATCCTGAAATAAGGACAGCCTAGGGAGCCATTCTCAGAGTTTCTGGGAGTTTATGTGGTCCAGTACAATCCAAGAATGTAAAGTAACTACAGAGTTACATTTGGAGGATACATAAGGACTCATCCAAGACAGAGCAAGGTGCAGTATGGAAGAGCTAGAAGGAAGTAGGCATTGGTAATTCTCCAGGAACACACGTCCCTCCTTGATTCACTAACTGCCATTTTTCATACAGAGGACAAATCTCCAGCTGAAATGTTCCCAGCAGTGCAAAACCAAGATGGAGAACAACTTGGAGAACAAAGAAGCAGGGAAGGAGCATCCCCAGTCACAGCAGTCAAACTGGCGTAGATCCTGCGGTAACTTTGGTTTAGTGGGAAGCTTCTGAGGTTGTAAAATTTCACTCTTTACTCTTTCAAGTGGGCGAATTCAGGTTTACTCCCACCCCAAAGCTCTTCAGTGTTCTCTAATGTTCTTTTTCATTAAATATGAAACAGATATTAACACTGTTACCTGAGCAACCGATACAAACTGCAGAAATTCTCTCTAATTTTCTGACTGGCACCTGCAATATGAAGTTAACCCAGGAAAGCAAATAATTCACATCAAAATGGCAAGCTCTTCACCTCCTTAAAACAATGACAACAAAAAAGCTGAAAATGAAGCTTGCCCACCAGTAACACAGTTTAAGAATTTATCTATTAGGAGAATACATCTGTTGATCACTAGTTCCTGTATAAGCATTTCTAGCAACTCATTCATCATCACGGTAGAAAAATCCCATCACACCTTTCTTCTACACAGAACTGACAATCTATTTTCATTTTTGTATTAATCTCTCTCTAACATGGACTACTGCAGAGATCAGCAAAGATGAAACAACAGTTTTAAGGCCACTGCACAGGTTATATAGTATTTATTGAAAAGCTGAAGGACTGATTGAGATTATAAATTAGAATTGCTCAAAGATAGAGAAAACCACATCTCGAAGAAGTCTGCTAGTTATTTCCATGCTTTCTAATACCTTTGGAATAAGATTACCCTTGTGCACTAGATTAATAAAGCAATCCTGTGAATAAATGAGCCAGGGATACAGTCCTAGTATCCCTACTAGTATCCCTAGTTAGGGATTACATTGACTAGAAGGACATGTATCTGTTCCATCAAATACAGCCAAATGGCTGGAGAATAAAGACTTTCTTTTTATGTATGCACAGTATTTACTCACTTCACCCCAAAACTGCCTAGAAATTTCCAAGCTAACTGAAATACTACTGCTAAAGTCTTAACACTGTTTTTTTCACAGTCACTGTAATCATGCAAAATTAAACCCAAGGAATGCTAGGATTCTTACAGAGGTATTACTCCTCCTGCAGGCATTCACTGCCACCTGTTAGCACTAGAAACTACAATGCTCTTTTCATTATCTACTGCCCATGATGTATTTAAAATTTTCACCTAGTCAGTATGCTGAAACTTCACATGATCCTTTAAGGCAGCTTTTGAAAACATAAAATGGGAAACAGGTGTAAATTTACATATTTGACTTAGTGACAACAAAAATTAACACTGACTATTCACATCTCTTTAATAAAAAAAAATAAAAATTGCATCACAGTAACATTACCATCAACTAGGAGAAATATTTTGTAAGTTAATATTGTATCTTTACTTTCAATTCACATATACATTAGAAAAATGCAACACTTCTCATGTCAAGCAAAAATAATTTTTGAAAATATCCAAATCGTCAAACAAGATAAGCAAAACAATTTTGCTATTTGGAAAATTCTGTTAATCACAAAGAGGTCTTTGATGCACTTACTGATAATTTGCAAAATCCCATTCTTTGTGAAATAAGTTAAAAATAATAATAATAATATATAATCACCCTGATCACAGAATCCATCTGTTATTTATAGTGAAATGATTCGGTAAATAGTGAATATTTATTACTTAAGCAAAGACAGTTTTCCAACTAAATTGATGGCATGCTGCCAATAAGTAGAATACACAGGCATTTGGCAAAATGCCATTTCCTTGATGCAAAACTGTTCTAAAACGATTCTTGCTGGATGTGTATTTCTCTTTACCAAACTATTTCCTACTCCCTAATTTATGAGATACTATAAATCAATTCATCAGATGCTTTATTAAACTTTCTTTTCTATATTTGAATTTAACCACTGCTAGGATTACTTGAGGTAAAAAGTGTTATCATTTAAGCAAAGACACAAAGGCAGTATGGATCTGATGCAAACAATGCTGGTGTGGAAGGAAATCCTTCTCAACAACCACTGAGGGCTTTGAGACTATTAGGACAGCTCTTCTAAGGCTTGACAGAAAAATCGACCCATACCATTAAGGTACAAATCAATACAAACAACTCAAAAAAAGTTTGCAAGCTTAACAATAAAACATCATGTTTTGTTATGTACCTTTCTCTACCAAGACTCGCCCTTTAAAAGTTCATCAAATCACCATATATCAGGACAAACTCAGGGAAGGCAGATAGTACATAAATAAAATCTGAAAGTCTGATCTTAACAAACAGTTCTGAAGCACACGTCAAAGCTATCTGAACTGTTTGTCTTCATGGGCAATACACATTGTGATACCCAACTAAACAAGGTAACACTAAATTCCATTTATCCTTTCTACCTCATTAATATCTACCCTTTCATCACTGCTGAGTATCAACTCTGCCTTGGTTAAGCTTGTTGAAAACCACTAACATCTATTTTTTTCCCATTTAAAAAGCCAAAACAAAACAAAACAAAACAAACAAACAAAAAAAAAACCAAAAAAAAAACAACCCAGAGATTATATTCGTGCTTGGGAAGCTGTTAAAAACTTTAAGCATATCTGAAACAAGTGAAATAACAAGTCAACAATGTAGATCCCACATTTGTTAACATACTCTAAAACAGTATGTAAGAAGTTCTAAATAAAGTCACATCGTTGTATTTACTTTTAATAGCTATTTTTGGGTGTTTCTGTGCAACAAAAGGGCATGATTATGACTAAATTTGTCATTCTTCATAAATCTACTTGATCTCTAGTATGAATACATTTCTGAACCATGCTGCAATACAAGCTCAGCATTCAACATACCGTGTTGTCTTTTTTCTTCAGAAATGCTACTGGTTACATTGGAGTAGAAACATATGGCTGTAAATTCCTATCTTCCATCAGTACCACTGACCTCAGAGCAAACCCCACAACTGGCTACAGGCATTCAACATCCATCATTGCTCCTGAAACCTAATCTTTCAGGGAAGGACAGCTGCACTGGGCAGCAGTTAAGCAGCTTTCTAAGATACACTATCATCCCAAACAAACATAAATAAATAAATAAATAAGACTTTCTGTCCTACTTTCTGATCAGTGTTTTAGAAATGTCTCATTGCACGAACCTCACATTAACTTTACCTATGCATAGGCAGACACAATTCTTATCTAGTATGCAGATACCATTAAAAAAAAAAAAAATGCTGCTTCTTACGTGTTAAGTACAAATGTTTGCTCACTAATTAAAAACAGTTAACCTCTTAAAAGAATTAATGCACCATACCCCTGTAAAGAGCATCTTAGTAAAATGTAGCATAAAAGGTAAAGAAATTATTCACCTGATGTTCACAGCAGTAGGCAGGGAATCTCAGGTCCTACATTTATAAACTGACTTTTAAAAAAAGATCTCCCTGCCTACAGTATATTCCACAGAGGGGGAAAACCCTTTTCCTTTTAGAAAAGTAAAATAATAGAAAATTAAAAGTGTGATCACAAAAGTTTAATTACACAGGCAAACAGATAAATTAATCATGTCTCTATGCTAGAAATGGGGACACTCATGTCTTATAGACCCCTTCTTGCTGTGGCATACATTAGATGAAAGAAAGGTATAGAGTGCAAAATATTCCTACATATTTTTGTGAACCTTAATAAGCTCAATTTTGCCTTTTTTGTTCCCCCCGGAAAAAATGAAAATAAAAACACTGTTTCTTAACTTTAATAAAGAATATGCACTTCAATTTTGTAAAAGCACGCACAAATGTGAAGAAAAGAAAAGGAAAAGAAAAGAAAGGGAAAGAAAAGGAAAAGAAAAGGAAAAGAAAGAAAAAAGAAAAGAAAAGAAAAGAAAAGAAAAGAAAAGAAAAGAAAAGAAAAGAAAAGAAAAGAAAAGAAAAGAAAAGAAAAGAAAAGAAAAGAAAAGAAAAGAAAAGAAAAGAAAAGAAAAGAAAAGAAAAGAAAAGAAAAGAAAAGACTAGAAAAGACTAATAAACAAAAGGGAATTGAGGCAATTTAATTCAAAAGTAGAGTTAAGAATTTTTTAATTCAATCAGTATTGTAAAGCAAGCAAAATTACTAAGTTCAAACTTAGCAAATAATAATTTTCTAAAGGTCAGAAAGCATATGACATTATTACCAGAATGTATTTCAATTCCCTTGCAGTGAGTTAAAGCAAGTAATAAAAAGCCAGATTTTTGGGTAAACCAGTGAATAAACCAAGGTGAGACTGATATCTAAATGGGATTGGGAAAATCCGCAAGGGAAATATATACTTATCGGCAAATTTAGGACCTAAGCCAGATTTGTTTCTGTTAGGTTCACACCAACTACGTTCTTCATGAGAATCAGCCGATTCTGCCATTTAAAAAGCCAGATTTTACATACCACTTACTAAACTCTGACTTACAGATACAGAAGTTTCCAGAACACTAAAAACTATAAAAGAAAGAGCAATGTACTTGCCTGCATTACTGCATATACCACATTTGATATACTGCTTGGGGGAAAAGTACGCATTATCTGACTACAGCAATATGTGAGCAGTTCGGCTCGCACTAACCAGGACATCCATTTTGATTGTCTGCAAACAACAAATTAATTTGTGTACCAGTGGAGTGACTCCAATAATTGGAAGATTACTGAAAAACTCAAATAACTCCACTAAGCTTAACTATGAAGAAGCACAGCATAAGGCATGATAGTATATTAGGGCATGTCCTCTGGTATAATAAATCAAAGTGACTAAAATTGCATCACTTTCAGTCGGCTGAGAATGAGCAGTTTTCTGCACATTCTTTGTATCTGAAAGAACACACAGAATCCTCAGCAGATATCCGACACACAAGTATAAACACGGGAGCTGATTTTTGCAAAAATCTCTGGTTTGAAACTCTACTGCAAGATCAATCATCTTTTCTTCTTTTTTTTTTTTTTATTGGTTGTTTTTGTCTGTTTGTTTGTTTGTTCAGGGTGAGGGTTTTTTTCCGGTTATTTTGCTACTAAGCTTACAGAGCAGGCTGGATGCATAAGACAATTAAAGCTGTAAGAGTTTTTACCTTAGGGAAGTACAGACTGTGTATACCTACTGATGTAGTTAAAAATAAGCTCATAAAAAGTGTGAACTGTCACTTTTATGAATAAATGGAAAGAACATGAGTAATGATCAGGTTTTAAAAAACAGCAATATTTTCAGTATTTACATGATAATTTATTCAATTTAACCTAATTTTTTTGCAAACAAATAATTTGTATTATTTTGTATCTATACTCCCTGCATTTTAGCTATGCAATTCCTATAGGAGGACATGAACATGCAATGTTTTAATAAATACTATCAATCACCAACCAAAAGCCATCTGAGCTTATGAAATGTACATTAAAATTGTGCAGTAGTAGACATATGGTTCTATCAACGAACGGCGGCTTAAACAACAAGTAAGTGAAGCTTGTTGGAAAGGAATTTACAGGCAAAGCACTCTCATGCAATCTTTTTCTACATCATCAGATTTTTCCAGTTGTAGTGCAGCATTCACCATAGCAGATCACCAAGAGAAGTAAAGCTTCCTCTTCACTCCTACTCGGTAAATTACTGATAGTACTTTTAAAGATGGATTCTTGCTGGATTTAGGCTGCCAAGTTGCCAGCATACATTCATTAATTAGCTTAATTTAAGGTCTTTTCCAAAGAAAACAAGATTAAGCAAATAAACAACTCACAAAGCATGTGAAACTGAGAGTTATCATAAAAATACTGTATGTTGACTGTTATGCCAACTGTTTTTAAACAGAACTGTAGCATAACCAAGCTTCTGTAACAATAAACGTCATTATGTGACCGACACTGAATAGCAAGTATCTTTACCTTTTTCTCAACTTTTTAAAAAAACATTAAAATTTGCCATGATCTTAAACAAAAATTAAACAATTATTTGTAGACCTGTACTATATTACTCATCTTGATATGGAAGCGCAAATGAAGTGTCTGTCTCTGCATTTTGGAGACACTGCCTTGGTTTACCGACACTCAGTAAGACTTAAGAGTTTTGAAGAGATGTCTTATCATTTGAGAAGACAGTTAAAGTGGATTTATTTACATTTCACTACAACTTTACCTAAGCGCACACACACGTTTCAGAAAATTAAACTATGTCAATATTTGAACAACTATTGTAACATAACTAAATGCCTCTTGCCGTAACTGGCCTAACACCACACGATATATAAAACTCGGCTGTTTTATAGACAGCTTGTTAAAAAATTAACATACCATAGGGAAACTGCATTTTGATTCTATGACCTTATTGTGGTTCAGCTTGAAAATCCTTTTAATAGAGAATTTTCAAAGAGCTTACTAATGGAAGTTCATTTTGAAGGAAATCCAATATGCAAATATTTCAGCTGTGCTCTTTTACAAATTGTCTGCCTTGTCAGTTTGAAAAACTGAAAATCAACAGTGGAACAGTGTAAGTATACTTGACCTTATTGTTTAATGTCTATTAAGAATGCTATGGCTGGTGGATTTAAAAATTCCGAAACTGACACTCAAAAATGCACAATGCATCTTCAGCCCAGGTCCCGTAAATGCTGATAACGCTCCAGCCAAAGGCTCAGAGTCACCACTCTCAAACTTACATAACACTTACAAAGCTAGTTTAAATACACCATCAATCTACGTCTGTTCCTGCCTTGAAGTAATCCTGTTTAGTTTATCTTTTAACCCTACACTTGCACGGAACAGTACCATCACTAATCTAATAGAAGAAACACACAGGCAACAAATCTGATTTTCTCAGCTTACAGAAAATACAAAATGCAGGGAGACACTCAAATCCTACTTTGCCCAAAATTTGCACCTCCCGAGTTGACATTCATCCCCAACTGCCACAGCAGCCATGAGAGCAGGAAAGAATTATAGCTGGACACCACACAGGACTGGTGGAAACGGACAATGTAATATAAAAAACCCACAGAATAAAATATGCAATTTGTATTCATCTCCTAAGCAACTGCAGTCTTGTTTATTAGTAAGGAATAAATAACTGGCAACTTTGCTTTTGACATTAGGCACCTGTGTGAAAAATGTATGGTGAAAGAGTGAACATATGCCATGTACTGGTATTTGCTGTATGAGAGCAGTTTATACAGGCCCCTAGTGGCTCAGCACACACAGCAGCAGATGAAGGGAGATTCCTACTTTCCAGCTTGTGTAGTTTTGGTCCCTACATTATTCAATAAAGGGCAATCTTAAAAATGAAAGGTGAATCACTGACTAGACTTAAATCACAAATTATTTCTTGCTTTCACACACCCCTGAGTCTGTTCTTCTAAACCCTCTCCTAAGATTAAGCACCGATTTACTATTATCCATCGAGTTCGCTGACAGTGCTAGTGTTTGAGTTACATAACCGTCACAGCAGAATGCTTAATTCTTATTATTCTTTAGCGCTCCTTTTAAAAGCACTATGACTGATGGACCTAAAAGCAGGTCCTAAGACCCATTCCTGTTATCTAGAAATACCAAGATACTATTTTCCTTTCCACACACCATCCCTGACAGCTTGCCATAACACACACAAACCATAATGAAATTCTTAGTGCCTTCTTAGAGTAGAAGTCTTCTACTTAGGCAAAGCTTTCAGTGCCTTAAGTGGATACAGAAAAGCCATACATCATTTCTGCATTGAGAGAAATCTAAATATACTCCACCATATTACCACAAGTGACAAAACTAAAATTGGAAAGCTAGTCCTGTAAAAAGTCTCTCATTAAATCCTTCTTCCTTTCTATGTAACGCTCAATGTCTTGAAAATCCCATGCCAGTATATTTACAGCTTTTAGCAATTTTGACTGGGCAAAATTTGACAGCTGAATTTATTAAACTGACCAGTTTGTCAATTTGACATATAAAAAAGCAGTAATAGCAGATCTCATGAGACAGAATTTAAAGAACCTATCCAAAAATGCCATCTAAAGTACGATACGCATGCATATGCTTGCATCTAAGAGAGGGGAAAATTTTTATTTTTTTTCAGAGTTGCTCCATTCAATAACAAGAATTGTAGGATAGGAGCTTTGTGTGCTCCCAGCCCAGGAGAAAATGATGTTATTTACCATATACTTTTATAGCAGGAAAAGAAAGTACTGACTATTACAATATTATAAACCACTAGCAGATATTAGAGGAAGGAAAAATATGGTACATATACACTTTCCCATCGTTGCATCAAAATTCTTGATAAATGTCCCGATCTTACAGAAGTTGCTTGTGCCTGAACAAGAGGTATGTTGGAAGTGATCTCTGAAAGGCTGAGAAGACAATTGTAACTTCTCATATTAATCCTAAGTTTGAAAGAATACAGGCTTCACCAAAAATACTCATCTCTGCAAATGGGAAACTCCAAAGCAAATCAGCATCTACAGACTCATCTCCAACACAACACTGTCTCAGGCGACACATGAAAGAATACATAAAAACCTAACAGTCCTATGTAAATGAAATTACCCTTTCATGCATGTCAAGACCAAGAATATGGATAATGGTAAACATGGTAGAGTAGCTGCCACCCTTCCACAAGTCAGTAATTGTAAAAAGGCTAGGCAAAAGAATAAAATATGCGTGACAGTAGTCTGGAGAAGTAAGAAGGAAGAGCAGACATTCAAAAGCCATACATGCAAGGGTGAGTGGTAATCGCTTAAAAAGGAAATAATACAGTTCTGTCGGTAAAGAAGAGATAGAAAACAGGCAAAATACGGAATTCGGTGGAAGGAAACAACTGTTTTATTTGCCAGCCTGGGAGAGCACGCTTGCAGCAGTGAGAAGTGGCTGCTCGCACGGGCAGACGGCACAGAGGGAGCTGCTAAGTTTGCTAAACAAATTCATGATCCCCTTTGTAAGCGCTCGGAAAGCTGAGTTTTCAGCCCGATGTGCCTCCTTTCAAGTGGTTTCTGGAGAGTAAACAAAGAAATTAAAAACCTAACCTGTGAAAAGCTTCGCATCTCCGTGCCTCCCCGCTCCGCCGAGAGAGAGGAGGAGGAGAAGGAGGAGAAGGAGGAGGAGAAGGAGGAGACGGAGAAGGAGAAAGAGAAAGAGAAGGAGAAGGA
>VZRU01008346.1:0-25218 GCA_013398155.1 Pedionomus torquatus
CTGGAGAAAAGGGGGCTGAGGGGAGACCTCCTCACTCTCTACTAGCCCCTGAAAGGAGGATATAGCCGGGAGGGGTGGGGTGTCAGTCTCTTCTCCTAAGGAACAGGCGCTAAGACAAGTGGAAACGGCCTCAAGTTGTGCCAGGGAAAGTTTATATTGGATATTAGAAAAAAATTCATCAGCAGAAGGGTTATCAAACATTGGAAGAGGCTGCCTGGGGCATTAGTGGAGTCACCCTCCGTGGAGGTCTCCAGAGGGTCCCTTCCACCCTAGCCAACTCTGTGAATACCTACAAGTATTCAGGATGAAATCCTTCTGAGAGGCAAAACTACAGTGTTTTCATGAAGGTCAGAAAAGGCCCTGTCTTCAAAGACACCAAATTACTCGCCTTAGTTAATGACTGACTCCCTTCTTGACCGTGGCAGCACGGGGGCAAGCCTTGCAGATGATAAAAAAACCCCAACCCCAAAGGAACACACAGACCGCTTCAATACATGTCTCTGATAAAAGGATGGTGGCGGTAGATAAAGCAGAGACGTTGTGCACGGGAGGGCACACGGCTTCCTCTCCCCTCAACGATTTTATCCCCCTTTTTTCCAAGCGCCATTCAATAGTTCTGGCTCGATCCATCTGTGCCTCGCTCCCTTGGGCACGACAGACCCAGCCACAAGAGAATATACAGCAGAGAATTAGTAAGCATTGATGATAACTGGGTAGAAGAATCAATTTAATTTCACAATTCAGTTATATGAAAGCAAAGCAAAGGCGTTGTATACAGTTTAATTAACCGGTACTTTCTGTAAAACAGATTCCTTACTACAGCAAAATAAACGGGGAGTCCACATGCAAAGAAGTAGTTCACAACTTGAGATCGGATTCCTAGTAATGAGCTGCGGGGTCTTCATCTTCAGTCACACTGATCTAGTAGTGGGCTGCTGAGAAAAAAATCCAAGGAATTTCTGATGCTGTGACTGTCCCCGAAGCACAAGGGCCTGTTCCAATTCCATATTTAACTTAAACTCTCTGATTCACAAGCAACTTGTTGATAGATTTTGATTCCTAACTTTTTGCATCCCCTGGGGTCTCTCACTGTGTCTCACCCCAGACTTGCCAGTGGGACCAGACCACCTCTATCCTGCAGCGATGCCCAGGAGTCCTCGGGTCGGTCTGGTGCCGCTCACTGGAGGGTCCTTCAGCTCACACTGAGCCCAGAAGGGACACAGCATCTCACAACAACAAAATGCCTCTCCCAGCCTGAATTTTTCAGTGCTGGAAAGATACTCTACAGATATTACTGGGGCAACTGAACTGCCTTACTTTTAAGCAAGAAAAACCCTCACCCTATTTACCAGCTTTACCTACAGACAGGTTATTTGCTGGCCAGCCTTTAGCCCGGGTAGGAAACCCACCTTACCTGCCTCCCTGCCGGGCTGAAAACTCTCCCACTTTAGATGGCACATAAATTAGAGATACTTTAGTTGCAAATGCACCAGCAAGTAGTTCTTAAGCACTTAAATCACAACAGTGATCTTTCTGCAAAGAAAAAGAGATTGTTACCTGGACTTGCACTTGAATGGCTACAGACTACCTCCCCCCAAACACAGAGAATGCAGAAGCAGACACCATTATATGCACATTAATCATTAACAGCCCAACAAAACCCAGGGACAAGATTTTTAGGAACTCATTAACAAGGGCATAATGTACACATTTTTATTTAAATATCAGAATTGACACAATAGCTCAAAGTTTGCGCTTTTTATTCCTCCTCCCCCCCACCCTCCAAGGAAAACCTGTGTACCTGGATATCAGAAATAGCACCTAGTGTTTGTAAAGAAAAGAAAGACTTTACAGTTTTATTTACTGCAAGCACTGGTCAGATCCTCAACAATTTGGGTGCAGCGAGACACGGACACATTAAATAATCTAATTTCTTGTGATCGTCCAATTAGGTCACCTGCTTCACCTCAGCAGCGCAGCTTTGGGTAACTGGTTCTCTGCCAAACACTAGGAATGCATAGTCCATAAGGCTGAACACATCTGACAAAAAGGGACAAATCACAGTCATGGTCTGAAATTATTGCAGTGCAAATTTAAAAGAGCAGTGTTTTTAAAGCACTGGAACATAATAAAGAGGTAGGTACTTCCCTCCTTGATGGTAAGAATTTAGCATTGCTTAAGAGTAGCTCAAGCTAAGTGGTTTTACGTTAGTTATCTCAGGTACACAAACAAGTCACACCAGACTGAATTAACTGGAAGATATTTAAAATGCTATATAAAATGTTTCGCTGGCATACAAAAAGTTCTATTGCAAGAGGTTACTTTTTGCAGAATGAGCTATTATTCTTAACTCTAAATACACCCATTAAACTTCTAGCGACAAAAATTCATGCTCGCCTCCGCGTCCAACCCTTTAGCGAGGAAACTCCCTTGGTTAAAGCAGGGGGTCACTGAAGATCAGAAGACGGATGTTTCATGAAAATAAAGTGCACTTTTCTGCTCAGAGCAATGGCTCCTGCTTCTTCTAAAAAGCAGCCTCTAATTATACGAACTTATTTATCTACCAGGATTGTCAAAAAAAGCAATGAAGACCTCACCCACTGATGGAAATTACCAGGCAATGCCAGAAAAAGAAAGCCACTTTTGGTGCAACTCTTGCACTCTCTCTTCCCCACCCCCTTTTTTGTTCCTCATTATGCAATTTTTAATAAAAATATTTCCTTCCTTTCTGAAGCTCGGCTGAATGTTCTCTTTGAAAGTAATACCAGCCCTTGCATGCACCACTGAAGGCTCTCAGGTGTACTGACAAAGCAGAGAAAAACGTTTACATGAAGAAAAGTCATACTTTAAATAGCACTTTTTTTTTTCTTTTTTTTTTTTTTACAGAGCAGATTTTGATAGAAATTCAAGTTTTCAAATCATTGCAACATCTCCTCTGTCTGTAATTCATCAGCTACACCACCCGGAGCTTACTGCAACATTAACAGTGTACTTGCCTTTATACTGCAACGGGATTTAACCAAAAGGTGCAAAATGAATACTTTGATATCATTTTCACTCATAGACAGGATGTCATGCACAGTTGAGACATAAGATTTTTAAATCTATTTACAATTTTACATATTTTACAATATATATTTCATCTTTACAGCTACAGAATAAATTCAGAGTAACATCGGTAACTTTCGAGTTTCTGCTGGAACTTGAATTCTTGAAGTTAAACTAATTATTAAAAACAAGTAAGTGCATGCCTAGAAGGAAGCTTTCAGGAAAGATGTCAAGGGACTAGTGTTGCTTAAAAATTACACTGGTTTGTGTAGAAAATTTAAATTCAGTTCAAAAACCCACAAAAGCCTAATAGAAATCTACTTGACTGAAATAAATACAATTAACAATACGCTTAACCAAAAAAATGTACCTTTAAAAATGTACTGATTTAAGCTCATCTGATTTTTAGCTTTAAATTTCTTTTCCTTCCCAAGTAACACACAGTACTAGGTGAGGATACTGACGCTTTTCAGAGTTAACACTGATAATTATCCTGCATAAACCTGAGGCTGCAGTGGTGGGGGTAGCTTGTCATTCTCCACGTTTTCGGAGTCGATAGCTGCTAAGGCTTGATTTTTTGGTTTTATTTCTAATGGATATTTCTCAACAATATCTTGGACTTCCTTTGTAATTCCATCAGTCCAATCTATCAGGTCTTTCTCAAGCTTCTTGGCCTCACTGACAATTCTTTCCTGTCTCTCATTCAACTGAGACAGCAGGTCTAAGTTTTTACACATTTGCTTAACACCCAGGCACACATCAGGTGAAAAACTGTCAGATTCTTGCTTCTTTGGGGAGGTCTGACCGGTCATAAAACGATCAAAATCTTCTTGGCTTAGATTTAAAGACTGAGCATCCAGTTTTTCAATGAAGGCCACAGCACAGCACTGCAAAGAAAACAGAGGGAGTATCACTGCAAGCTACAGATTAAAACTTACGCATTGTATTTTTTTAATCAGACCAGTAACTGATTATTTTATTTAATGCCTCAGCAGATGGATCCTAAAGAACTTTTCCAGAATCTAACTATACCAGACAGTTCACAGGCCTCTCTCCTCTCCCCAAAGTCTGCAGAAGTTGAAAACCCAGAGAGTGATACACAGGAAAACACTGCTTCGCTTCGCCTGAACTCACTGGATAACACCAATTACAAACCTCAGGGTCACAGCATTTTGGAGGTGAGAGAAGAGAAAGAACAAGTCACGGCAACTAGACAAGAGAACTATATTAATATTTAATAATTTGATCAGCAGAGACCTGCTATGCTCTCTATTAGCTTTCTGAAGGAAGGAATGTCAATGCCTGTCTTACCTCATGGATGCTCTCCTCCTACTGAAAGGAACATTTTAACAATTTTAACATTCCAAGTATTTCATTCAACTATGTATTTTCCCTCAAACATTTCTTTACGGTGAAATGCAAAGAAGCCAAGTTCATCATCATAATTCTTTCTAATATAAACAAGCTCCCCAATAAATGTCTCCTATAGAAGCTTTAAAAAGCCCATTTACCTCCACACGTTAATGGCCTAGTTCTCTGCTCCCTTCAAGAGATAAACTCTCAGGGGCTTAAACGGGGAACTTTGCATCTGTAACATCTGCAGAGGCCAAACTCAGGATTTAAGGAATGGAAAGTACTTATCTCTTTACAGAATAAAAATACACCCATGTCTTACGATCAGGGTTTAATATAATAAGGCAAAACTGGTTTGAAAAGCAGCGAAGAAAGAAAGAGGAGATAAAAAGCAAAAGAGCTTCCTGTACTCTAAGTAACCTCAACTACTCTTAGAAGAGCACTTTTAATTTTCTTTTTATTATATGCTTTGTTTGCCCTTACTGAAAATTCCTACATCCAAGTAACAGACAATCTCGTTGTATAAAACTCCAACACTACCCCTGCACTTACCAGATTGGTAAAATAGTAGCCATCTTCACCGGTCATTAGCCTGCTTGGATTACAGAAGCGTGTTATGTACTGGATGTTGGACTGCAGGCGGGGTGGGTTCCCCTTCAAAACAATGTATATAAGCGTTGGAAGAAAGTCATCAGCAGAAGCTGGTTCATTTTTTGTGATTTTAATAGCATTAAATATGTGCTTGCTGCACTTGGTGATGCATGCTAATTTATCACGAGGAACACGCTTTGAATCCATTTCGATAATATCTGTAAGACAAAAAATGTTCTCAAATCATTAAAAGTGTATTACTGAGACACCAGAATGAGTAAGACGCTTACTGGAAAATATTAACATTGCATCATTTTCATCTGTGATGCCTGATGTTCCACAAAAGTATCTGTTTATTGAACCTTCTTCTAGTTCAGCCCAAGCATTTAAAATAGATCAAGTAAACATCGACACTTCTGTGATGGAAAAATTATTCCCACTTCACAGATGATAAACTGGTCCAATACCACAGAGACCACTGCAAATCGAAAAGCCTGCACCCTCCCCCCCCTTTGATGACAGCAGGAAATCTCTGTAAACAAAAGATCTGAAATTTAAAGCTGCAAATATAAACTTCATCATTCACAAACCTGTAATTGCTTTTACAACCATGTCAGAGACCTCTGGAATTTCTTCATTGACAGGAACACACAGCATCTGTGGAGTTACCCAGTGCAAAGCCCTAAGACAAGAAATAAAAAAGTTAAACTGTTCTGCACCAGCAACATTCAGGTGCTTGAAACCAGCTGCTTCTTGAAGTCAATGCACAAGGAGCGCTTTGTGTGGATGAGGCACTAGTCCAGTTATAAGCCAGTTTATTCCACTGAAGGAATTTATTTCCAGAAAAAAACATTTTCTCTTTTTTTTTTTTTTTTACCATAATTTAACAAAAGCACACCAATTAGCTTCCCAAGCATAGTAGCTTCCATTATTCATTCTGTTAATTCCTTCTGTTTCTGAAATGAAATGTTTTTAAGTCTTCCTGGTTAAAAGCTTGATTCTGAGCTTGTTCCCAGGGCTGTGGATTTCTCTTTTTTTTTTTTTCTTTCAAAGACTTGCCTGATCCTCTTTTGGACAGCGAGATCTTTCTTCTCATCATCAGTCGTTTCAGGGCAAAAGACATATTTATACTGTCGAGTCATGATGTATTTTTCAATCTGATCCATTGCTTTCTCCACTTTTTCAGGGGGCACTGAAAGGTACAAGCCCCCCCCCAAAAAGCAGTAAATAAAGCATTCTGTGTCGGTTTTGAGGATTTAATACAGTTTGGTCCCAATACCACCACATCATCACATTGCCTTGAGCCAACCTGAGTTAATAAAGAATGGATATACATGGGGTATTCTCAGTCTCTATAGCAAAAGCAAAAATACAAGGGTGAGAACACCACAGTGATGTGCCAAAGTAAGTACATTCACAGGTTTGCAATGAAGCACGCTCAACACTCAAATTAGGTTCAGCTGCTTGTAGCTTACAACAATATTTCTCAAAAATACAGGCTTTAACAATAAATCCAGGGAGGTCTTCCAAGTCCTCTGTCCACATTACAGCATAACATACGGCTCAGCCTGTTAATTGGGTTGAAGCTACACATTTAAGCTCAGTTTTAAACAAGCAGTATTGATTTCAATACAAGAAAGGAAAATAACTGAACCACATTTAATCGAGAGTTTAAGAAAAAACTGTAAAAACAAATAATTTGGACTGCAAAACTTTATAGACCTGGTGCTTGGGAACAGTTCTAACTATGATACTGGAATTTGTTAACTGCATTTCTGAAATCTGGTTAGGGATGCTTCATTTTCACTTGAAAGCGCCTCAAATCGCTACTTTTTCAGCAGTGAGGTATGAGAAAGAAGAACGTGGTACCTTACCTTTCCAACGTGTCTGTAACTTCTCTGCTACGTTTTGATAGAAGTCCTGGGCACACTCAGATTGCTCCTCAATGCTTAAGTCCTGGAACAGAAAACCGATTAAACGTGTGTGTGTAAGAAATGCCAGCAGTGAACTTGGTGTTTTGTTTTTAAGGCAAGCGTCCAGCTGCAGTAACAGTCTGAGAACACAGATATATCCTCAGAGGTGTTTATGTTGGCTAAATTATACTCAAAAATAGGAGAAACCAGGACATACTGGCTCTTTAACATGAGAAAAACTACAATGTTATTTGTGAAACAACACTGTCTTCTGAGTGTGAACTCAGCTACTGAAGAACATAGTGGAGGCTTGTAAGGGTTAAAATTCACTTCACCAATCAAGTCACTTTTTATCGCTAAATGCCAGCATAAACTGCACTTAAAAAAAAAAATAAACGGAGAAATAATGTAGTTCTGAATTCTTTAAGGCCAAGCACTAGGCAGTTACCCTGAACTCAAAGTCTCGGCTCTGATGGCAGTGCTGCATTTTAGGCCTGGTTTATGTGTAGTGGCAAATTGTACATTTTGAGGAAGTTTGTGCAAGTCTCAAAAGCAAGTCTCTCAAGAAACCAGGAAATGAGAATAACTTCAGTGGTTATAACCAACAATAATAATAATATGCTATTTTCTCACACTCGTGCTCTCAGAGGAATCACTTTTAAACAAAAACGAAAACATCTTTAAGGGTGTTTTTTAAGCAGAGGGCGTGTAAGTTTCTACCAGTAACTCCATTTAATTTCCAGTCAAATTTGAGTAACTACAAACTATATAGGAAAGCTATGGGAAAGAAAAAAAAAAAAGAACAGTGGGGTATAGCACTGTATAGCAACTCATTTCAACCCTAGGTGGCACCACAGACACATTAATATTTCAAGGCTGTTAAATTTTTTATATGGAGAATGAAGATATAACCCTTATTCCATACTAAAGAAAAAAAAAAGAGCACAGTCCAATTCCCCTTCCCCAAAGAAAAGGAGACAGGTGGCTTGATACCGTATTATAACTTTTTAGATTTAAGATAGATATTCTAAGTCTATCTACCTTAAGTATCAGTTATTACTCATTATGTAACATTTGATGATTTCCTCAAGTCCTATTTATCTAGAAATTGTTTGTTCAACAGACATTTTATTTTTCCTTATTCATTTATTCAGGATGCAAAGGAAAGTTCTCTCAAGACACCCGAGATACTGCTGTTGGAGGGTTTCTGCGGTCACATACTATACCAAAAAGGTCGGCATTCAGAATTTAAGAGTGCCACTAGAACTTCATTTGACTAAACATTTCAGCTGAAGACTCCTGTACACAAGATGTGAAAACCAAACTGCTGGAAGAAGAGCAGCATCTTTTCCCATCTGTCCCTAATTTCCCCGTTTTATTGATGTAAGAGGCACGCAAAACTTACCCTTTTATGATTCATTGTGTCCAAAAAGAGTTTACACTGTTTATAGATATCTTGTCCGGGTTTATGATATGTCTTGAGAAATTCTATGAATTCCTTAGATACTCGATCCGTTTCGATGCTGGCCTGCCTGTTTATAGAAGGGCTGGGAGCCTTGGCTTCTTGGATCTCTGCTGGGAAAATTTGGGAACATCAGTTTAGCTTTTGTACATTGACGGATAAATTCCGGATGCATTTAACGTGCATTAAATTTTCAAGTTGTTGTTTGTTTGTTTTTTCCCAACAGTGCAAATGAATAAGCATTTATTTCTCAAGCTTTACCACAAAAATGCTGGATATTATTAAACAGAACTCTAGGAAAGTATTCCACTGAAGTGAAACGTTTATAGCCACGTACCCATTTACACTAATGGCCTTTTTATATTAGCAAATTACTGTAACACGGGTCTGTTTTCTGGTTTCTTACATTTTCATTCCCAGGTAAGATACCTCCATATAAGATCAAGGCTTCCAGATGGGATTCTGCAGCAGTCTGAGATAACGGAGTGGTCCTTTTCCCATTCTCCCTCACCTTTACATTCCTGCTCCTTTGCTTGCACCAACAAAAGTATTAATTTAACCTGCTCATGAGCTACCTCAGGAAGGAGTAGTTTGGGGCAGTCCTAGTCAGAAATCAGTGTTCCTTGTGGGGTTATTTTTCAGTTTTATCAGCTCCCCAAGCTGCCTTCCAGCAGGTCATGGGAGCAGCAGTGCAAGACAAGGAATGGGAGCAGGAGGTTGGTGCAGATGCAGCAGCCCTGCTTTGGCTACGCAGCAGATACTGCAGAATCACACCCGCAGCGTAAACGAGAACTTGGCCATTTGTGTTTCAACAAAAGCAGAAGCACCGCGTCTGTTCAAGAACTTGCTTGGCACTCAGGAAGGAGGCAGGAACACAGACCGCACACAGCACTGGATGCACGTTTATGTGGCTGAGACCACAGGGTTTCCCACACAAACGCATCTGATCTTCCAAGGTGCACGCCGTGAGTTAATTGCACTGATCCAATACCTCCACTGCCCAAGTTTAGTTCACCCACCTTTCAACTTGCCAGCCAAGACTGTTCAAAATGAAGGATTGAATAGAGATGGCGTAAACGAACATGATGAAAAGCAAGCAGCAAAGAGACAGAAAACATGAAAATATTCATGATCAACGTAATGCAATCGTGTCTTTCACTCTGAAAACACTAACATGCTCAACAAACAAAAATCCTTGTTTCAAGAAGCAGACATGCAGGACTCCAAAATAAAAGGAAATAAATGTGATTAGCATATTTAAATTGGTAAATTTAAATATGAGCTTGAAGTAGTTTATAGGGTTTTGTTGTTGATTGTTGTTATTTCCTTTTCAAGAAAACCAGCACTGCAGTAAATTCAAAGCCGTATGATCCAGTGACTAACACACACTGGTCATTTGACCAAAGCACAAGACTCGTTAGAACCTCTACACTTCAGCATAACCTTCTCTGGATAGTTTGGTCAGGTACCATTAAACACCAGTTACGGTATTTAAAGTGATAAAAATGGAAAAAGTTTTACAAATATTTACATTCCAACTGTAGCAATCAAGAGAGAGAGAGAGAGTACAAATCAATCTCCCTTCTAGTCGCACAAGAACACTTTTTCCAGAGGGGTTTTCCTCCAACCTTCTTTGTACCCAAGATTCAAAGCAGAACAACAGCACGGTATTCAAGCTGAACGCCAACCAGTGCTATATGCCGACCTACATTTCTTACATTTAATATTCCATAATTAGTAAGAAGAAAGCATCGTTTTGAAATAATAAAGAAAGCAGGAGCGCTTTGAAAGGGTGGAAATAGAAGATATTTTTTCTACAATTACTGACTTAAATTTCAAAAAACAGCTGAAGTTACTTAATTCAACATTGAGTTTGCTGTTTTATGAAAATAATGAACCTTATTTGGCTGTTTGACCTTCAAGGAATATGAATGCAATTTTTTTAATCACATGTTTAAAATAAATTAATTTTTTTGTTACTAGAGAGATGTAGTCAATTAAGGCAGATTACTGTTAATGTAGGCATTAAAAAAAAATTGAATGTTAGAATGAATGGTCTTTTCTGTTCACACCAAGAACTACACATCACTCAGAAACGTTGCAACTTCGTTAATCTCTGTTGAAACCCTGAAAAAACCCTTCGTTTTAAAGAAAACGAATCTGCACAATATGCACCCATTACTAAGGACTCCAGGAACAAATATACTTTCAGCCACAAAGTATTTTCAGATTTGTCATATAATCTAGAAGAATTAAGTCTTACTAAAAAGAAGTTGATTACAAAAAAAGAAATTCTATCTGAACAAGTTAGAGAACCTAGTAGAGGAGCTACACCAAAATGAAAAGAAAAAGTATGGGAAGAATTAAGGCAGGATCACCTCCACAAAGAACGAACTCTATTAATATTAAAATCTTTCTCGAGGCATTCTACAAAATCCTAGTTGTCACAGCAGAACATTAGCACTCCAGTGATTCACTATGGTTGTGCCATGGTCATAGATCTAAGTCCAATATATAAAATAAAATATATAAAAATAAACAGTTTGTCATTAGCTCTACTATGCACACTCATTCATCTTCTTCATGTACCTCGCAAAATAAAGAATGGTACGTCTTCAAATTTCTTTAGTCAGCAGAACATGGCAGAACTGCAAACAAATAACATAGGACGAGATCCTAAAGCTGTTTGCATCAAGGGTTTGGAGTTCTTTCAGTTTAAATGAAACCAGTATGTCTTCTCTTGACATGAAATTGTTTTCCTGATTAATGTAACAAACATCCGGAGATGTTCTGAGATTACAAAAGTCCTTGAGCTATTAAATTGAAGTAGTTTCAACTTATAATCAGATTTATAATGGCAGCCTGGAATTGCTTTTCGATAAAAATATGAAGCAGCACAACATCTACCTGCTTCTTACAAAATTCTTAATTTTTTGAAACTGCACAATCCTTCAGATGTCTCGCTAAGGCAGAGCTCAAAGATGCTTTTGCTTTATTGCTATCATTTCCCTATCAAAAAGCAAAGAATTGGTTTAGAGATTCAAGTTCACTTCAAGATGCTACGCTTGCTTTTTATGTCCATCTTCATATTCAACAGCAAACGTTATAACTGGCACAACCCTAGTTTGTATTTCGCAAAGCCCAACTAAGGAGTAAGCTTACTACAATCAAGCAGACAGCTTGCTCAAGCTGTGCTGCGTTACCTTCTGTAGGGGAAGCCAGTTCCCAGGAGGGAGTAAAAATTTCCTTCAAATCCCTGAGAATGTTATCAGCATTTCGCTCCCTCCCAAGCTGTCCTTGCTTAACGATTTTCTCTTGAGCCACTGAAATAAATGCAAAAGCAAGCAAGACACCAAGAGCAGGAGCATGTCAGGAGAGATGGTGAATGGGGGGAAAAAAAAAGAAAAGAAGAAAAAAAAAAGAAAATACGGAAGGTGAGAAGAATGAACTTAAATTTCTTACTACATAGCTGAATGCCTTATTTAGCCAGCTGCTGCCCATGCACCAAGACAAATTCTAAGATGAAATCCAGACATGTTTAGGACTTCTTATTAAGGAAATGCATCATCTATAAGGCCAAAATACATTAACGTTGCTTTTTCTTCTGCAATGCCTCCTCCACAGTCTAGCATTTCCTGTTTTTTGCTCATGTAAGTCATTGCTGTGCAAAGACAGTGCCATTAATCATTCCTACTTGTAACACATGCTGTAGAATAAACCTTCAGCCAACCACAAACTTGATATTCACAACCCACATACACATAAACACTACAAGCTTCCTTCCACATTTATATTCATTTAAAGGCACCCTGCTTACACATTCCAATTTTCCTGTTAAAGCTGTTGAAGTGATCCATTACGGCAGGATCCCCTGATATCTCAGATCAGCGCTTCTATCACACTTTGACATATCTGTTTGAGGTGACTGACAGTTACCTTTTCTCCTACTTTCTTCAGGAAGAATTCCCCTTCGAGTCCTGAACCACAGCATCACACTATGGTTGACTCATGAATCTAGAAAGAATTTCTGTCATATGAACAAGGTAATTTCACTTAGCGGTGCAGGGGTAGACCACCAGTAGGAATATGTTTGTACAATACTTTAGTGGAAAAACTCCTGCACTAACACACACAAACATGGCCATGGGTTTAGAACTGCACTGTTCTATATAAAGATTGCTTGGGAACACCTAAAAGCTCATGTTTTTCTGTGTTTTCAGCAAGATTTCACACATAGTTCTCCAGAAGCATCACAGAGCATTACTCTGCATTTTAGTACCATATATCTATCAAAAATACAACTTGACATGTTGTACAGAACCATTAAAAGCAAAAGGAGGAAGTTACCCTTCTTAGCTCCTGTTCTGGAAGAAGCAGTGAAGAACTTCTTCACAGTAGTGACCTTTCTTGTTTTCTCATTGGTTTTCTTTTCTTCAAATTTTGAAAAGGTCAGCGATTGTGCCCCTTGGGTACTCTGACTACTGGCATATGCTTCTTCCTCCTCACGCTGAAGCCTGGAATTAGAAAAACGTAGGTCTAATTTAAGTGCTTAAAATCAGCACAAATAACCTAATTTCCTGTGCAATAAATTAATTACTCACTTGACATGCTAGGTCTCCTCTACGTCCATCTTCATTTCTTGCTTCCTACTACATCTCCCTTCACTACATTAAGTCCACTCTTTCCATGTTGTAATGGTGAAAGTGAGGGAAAGCTTAAGATGGCCAGGGAGGATTAAATAGCAAGGTCAAAAAGGAGGAGACTTAAGGATAATCACGGTCACCTTCTCCTCATGCCATAGCCCTGAATTCCACAAAGGTAGATGAGGGGAAAGACTGTGGGAGCACATCCAAAACCCAATTCAGTCACCTTCCTCCCTGCATCGCATTCTGTTTCCTATCCTATCACCACAGGCAACCCTTTACCATCTTCTTGGAGATAAAACCCACAGCTTGTAGCTGAGCAAGTGAAATACCCTGTCACAATCTCAGAAATATACAGGGAAACAGGTTATTGTTGTCATAATTCGTTTTCAAAGTCCTGGTAATACGTATACTTGCTTGAATGGATGAGGCAAACCACTTCATTGCAACACAGGCGGGTGCTTTGCAAAGACCAAGCCCATCTTCTAATCTACAGGTACAACAGGCAGGGGGGACAAACATGCTCACCCTTCAATGGCTACTTTGCCTCCTATGCAGAAGGATTAAAATGGATTAAATTATATTGCTCTTCAAGATGCTAAAAGGTTAGGCAATTTTCTATAAACATCCATCCAACTGAGGATGGACCATAAATAGTCCTGGCTTTATAATCTTGAGGCAGGAATTGTGTCTTATCTGCGCTGTCAAGCCTTTCTGTTCACCACAGCTTACCTGTTCCTTTAGCATCTACCTACTGAACAGTTATTTATTAAAGAATTCCTTAAATTTTATTGTACATGTTATAAGACTGACAGCTTAACTATCTGCTCAAGTAATACTGAAGTCCTTATTAACTGTTTAAGCCAGATTTATGGCAGAGGAACAAATGACATCTCCTCTGTACTGTACTCAACAGCTTACCTGGCATTTTCTGATTAGGTTAGAAAAAGTTTCAAGCACTTCTACCTTTTTTGCAGTTAATCTGTTCCAGTGCCACACAGTAAAGAGAACTTTTAAAAAAAAATAAAGGAAACAAACTACATCACGGCCTAAGGTAAGAGGGTCTAGGGTAGTTAGATATCCGAAAACTAAGGGCTTCCAAACTGTAACCATCAGTCTGGACCCAACTCAACTTCAGAGAGCTTCCACAGATGTCACCTTCTTCAGGCAGGCTCATGTGAACGCTGCACTTCATGTCTTTTTTTTTTTTTCCCCTCCAGTGACCTTGTCTAACGTTATTGCCAGGTAACTCAAGTGCACCGAAGGGTTCCAAACTCAAGTACACACATGTCTCTCAGGCACTTGTACTTTTCCCTAGAGTTCTGGCTCATACCACTAATACACCAAGGTAAGCGGATGTAGAGAATCTGTGTCCATACAAATATCTTGGCCAGCTCCAGTCAACTGCCAATCAACTCTTAGTGCACAGCTGGATGCTCCTCCATCTCAAGAATTTACATAATCCTGAACCAGTTAATTCTGAGTGGATGTCACGTAACTCACACCTGGAAGTGCTGCAAAGGACAGCTGTAGTACCAAAGAGGATGCTCTGCAGTTTCTCAGTCAGTGGGCAATGCTTTGCTTCCTAACCACATCCAACAAAAAGCAGTCCTTTAGATTTCCTCCAACCCCTATTTTCAGTGTGAAGCATTTATCACGCTAGGAAAACTAGACTTCTTTGCAGAAAATATGTGCTTAGAAAAATTACCTGAAATATTAAAACTTTGAGACTTTTGGGCTTAACCTTGCGGTTTAAAAGAATGACCACAGACCAAATTTTTTTAATTGGTAGCTGAAACGTAAAACCATTGTGCTGGATGTATTCAAGACAATAACTGTGGCCTCCAGAGACAGAGGTATTTTAATCAAAATTGTCGCTTTCACCCTTCCAACTGCTAGTTAGAATTACAGATTTCAGTATGCAAATTAGGTCAAAGTATTTGTTGAGAAGTTGGGAGGGTGTTTACATTTGTTACTTCACAGACTTTCTTTTTGAAATCTCTTAAATTAGAATGTCATCAATATTCATCTTTGCACCAAAAGGAAAAATTTTAATTCCTGCTGGAAAGGTCAAATTTGAGAACTCATGATGCAACTGAGCCAGAGCAAATGGGACTAGAAAATAGGAGACAGGAATAGTATTTAGTGAAGTTACCCTACTGTAAAAGAAGAAGGAATAAAGAGGGCTCTTTACCGCTCTGCCAGCTCCCAATCCTCTTGAATCTGTTTCTGCCTGGCCTTATGGTATTCCTCTCTCCAGCACTTGGAACAAAATCCCTGCCAAGCAGGATTGCCATAGTAACCGCATCCCTTCTTGCACAGTAGCTCTGACTGATCAACGTGAATTCCTCTGCGTTCAGATTTCAGGTTCATTTTCGTCCTGTTTAAAGAAAAAAAAAGTTTAAAGATAGAAACACGGTACAAACCTGCTAGAAATAATTTCTTTTGAAGGTCTGTCTGTTAGAAAGAAGTCACCTGTTTTAATTATTGAATAGTTCCATAGTAACAAAACAAAGGGCACGGTTATACAACCATACAGCCCCCAAAGTCAACTGCAGCATTAGCATATGTTTGCATAGCTTTGACCAGCAAACAGTACCAGTCAGCTGGCCTGGAGAGCAGACCAGCACTACCAGTCAGACAGCTCTGGACATATGTGGAAAAAGGCACAATTCTCTCATCTCACCACTAGAACAATCACAGAGGCACAAAGCAACGGAGCAAAAAAACCAAATACAGCAAGTTAGTGTCACCCCCAAAGAGAAGCAAACCGTGTAAGAGACAAAATGTAAACAGGTTTGTATTCAGGCCGAGACTGTCTCTGAGAAGAATCACACCAGTGAGATTTCAGATAACGTATCTTTACGTTAAGGCCTCAAAGACTGTGTCTTCACAGCACAGGGAAGTATCACAGCTAACTCAGCAGAGTTCACTAACACGGATGAAGTGCACCTCCATTTCTTTCAGTACTCAAGTTACTTCAGAGTTAAGTTGGGCATCTGGATAAAGCACAGCTCTACAGTATTTATATATAGCAACTGCAACAAAAAGATTTATTTTCATGCCTACACCAGCACTGTGCAGAGCCTGTCTTCCAATGATCCAGCCCTCCCCTTTCTTTTTTTGCTTGACAGAAACCAGCCCACATGTCAGCTTGCTCCCAAGGGCATTTCAACTACTTCTAATTCTAAATGCTGGATTCATTTTAAGAGCAAAGCAGCACAGGATCACCTGCACCAGCAAGTTTAAAGTCCACACATTAAAACATTGACATTCAGATTTCAACATTGGCATACAGACACTAGAAATATCACAGCAAGACACTGGAAAGCAGGTCTTGGTCACCAAATCCAACCCCTTTTTCTTCCTACTATTCTCAGCAGAGAGTGCTGCACATAAGCTGAGCAAGCACTTCAGCCATTCGGTTCCTTGTTCTCACATTCGCAACCAAAGGCATCTTCAGGCCCTTCCTTCCTCCAACAGGAAAACCAGAAGATTTTTAAACCAACACTGCCCTGCAGTTGGAAGAAACTGCTCTCCCCTCCAGCATATCACCAAAGATCACACAAAGAAAACAGAACACACACCTAGACACAATGTATAGAAAGCAATCTTAAATACAAAGTGATCTTAAATAACGTAACAGTAATCTTGTTTTTCCCCCAAGACTTGTAATCACCCCTAAATGCAGAAGTTTGAGGAATGTGGATCTCCAGCTGTTCATGTTTCTGCCTAGCAAAGGATTACTCGCCCCTGGAAGCTCTTGCACTCATCTGTCTCAGAAAAAGCCTCAAACTCTTCTCTGGGTCATCCAGCAAAACATCATGATGATGTGATACCCACAACAGTCACTACCAAAAATTGTTTTCTACTATAGGAAGTAACAGCTATTTTGTTCCAAGCTGAATTCTGTAAGAAAAGACTGATAATGTTTAACACTTCCCATTAATCTAAACAAGTTATTTTAAGTAATGGGAAACAAGTATGATTCTCTCTGAGGGTGGAACAAATTAAATATTCCATCTTATCTACATAAGTATTAAACCTCCTTCCAGTAACATCTTTCCTATCTTTAAAAGAAATAATGAGTTTCTAAAAAATAATCTAAAAATAGTTTCATTGTAGAGACCTGTATATTAAAGGCATCAGTTTCTTAATAGCATAATTTATAAAGACACATTTTCTCATTTATATAGACGGAGAGCAGTTGAACACTCTTTTCTTTCCCACAGAAACATCTCAGAGTTAAACAGACATTAATATGCTTCTGCAAAGCAAAATTAAAAAAACACCACTAGATTTTATGTAGTTGAGACAGTTTCACTTCATTCCCATATGTACAAATTGACAGAAGAAAATAAGCACATAATCTTCAAAAGAATCTTTTGGTTTCTGTACTGTCTTCATTTTCTGATTCCTCCAGTAAGGTCTTTACGATGGCTGTCACGGTGCACAGACCTGCTGACTGACAACCAATCTAGCAGCACAGCAGGAATTAAACATCCAATGTTCATCAGCTGCACGGCCTGGGATGGAAACTGCACGTTGGCAGTATTTGGAAACACAGTCCATTCTCAGAGGATGGCACATGCCCTTTATCACCAATTCTGAAAAGAATGGGGAAGCCAAAGCTTGGAACTCTTGGGTTGCTCCCGATTCAGTTTAGAGATGCCTTCCTGAAAACAGCATTCCGATTAGAGACTTCTGTTGCAGGTGCCTGTACTAGAAAAAAACAACCCACCATGCATAAAGTTTTCAGTATTGCTGTTAACGGTAAAGCAGATCAGCCTGGATGTTCACATTCTAAACTACAGGGAGCTACAAAGACACAATATATAAAAACATTTTCATAATGCAAACTTCAGAGAAATTTTATGCCAATCTCAATCACCCAAGGAAATAACATCCCTGATCCTATCACCCGCTGCAGTACACCAACTCACACAGCTTTGCAGTCGCGGTCTGTAGCTCAGTTCCACGGATTCAGGTGTCTGTTCTTCTTATTCAAAAGCACGGTGCTTCGGACACTCAGATTTTTTTGAAAACTGAAGGAGTAGACTGGAATATATGACCTTACTTCTATGCCACATCTTGCTTTCTGAAAGGTTAACAGCGCACTGGGTTTCTATGCCCATTGTGCGCTTTCGCTATCTCTATCCAAACACAAAAGTTAGCTTTCTGTATCCAGAGAGCTTTAACCAGATACAAGGGCCACAATTACCTTTGGAATCCTGCTAGCCCTTTGTGTACATTAGAACTAAAAATAGGGTTCTGCTGAGTGTCAAAGTTCAGCAGTTTTCCCTAGAATAAGCAAAACAGGACTCGGTAGCAAGATTAATTTTTGTATTTTTTTTTATTTTTTGTTTTCATTCTTTCGGGACAGGTTTGTAAAGAGCTGCAAAGTCAAGCCACTAGAAAGCAAGCTCTTCTGTTTCCTCCCCTTCAAGTATTTCCAATTGCAGTTACGTCAGTTTCAGAACCAGGGACAAAAGAGGTCACCCTGAATCAATACCAAGAAATCACATGCTGCCCTTGGAGCAGAGGCTTTCTGCTGCCTTTAAAGACACACAGCCATTAAAAAAAGTTTCGCAGCCAATTTTTGCAGGTTGGCATTTAGATTATAATGAACAGAACAACTTATGTTTAATAAACTGCATATTAAAAATCCATCTCAAGTGAGCTTTCTGCAACTAAAGCACTATGTACTTTAAGTTCTTTCATTCCTAGAAATGTTTTGTTGGAACTCTTAAGTGTTCAAAGTGGCTTGCCTTTTTTTTATTTTTTCATCCCTTGTCTTCCCCCCCAGCTTCAGCTAAAGGTGTATCATTCTTCATTCAAAGATCAACTCCTCAATGTACTTACACAGTCACACCTCTTACTTTGCCTGGTCAGACATCTTATTTTCGTTCCTGCCCTGAATGCATGACCTGTTCGAAGTTTAATTCTGAGTAATACAATATAAAAGAAAGAATAAATTTGTTGTTTTTCTGGAGTCAAAGAAGTAGGCAACTGTAAACAGCTTCCATACTGCCTGACCGCTGTCAAGTCAAGAAAACAATAGTGAGGAATGGAACAAAATTCCAGGTTAAAAAAAATTTAAAAAATAAAAAAAAAGGAAAAATCATCTAATCAAGAAGGACCACGAAGTACCAGAAAATCGTAAGTTACTAGTTGCACCAAACATTCTTTTTGCATCTCCAGTATCCCAATTAAAACAACAACTACAAGAAGCACCATGTCTCCCTCCTAGGATCAAACACCTGTAATTTAAAGCACATTCGAATGTCGCTTTGCCCAATAAATGCTTCAAATAGTTCTGCTGTGAATATCATCAGGGAAAGCAGAAATGACACCTTCTTACACAGTTCCTTACAAATACCATGATATAGACTCCTACTCTAAGCATTTCTGTACCAGTACTAGACCTCATCAAAGGTTAATATCCATGTTAATTAGTATTACCCCTTCAAAAAGTTTAGAAAAAACCCAAGCCCTTAGGCTTAGTTATTAATTTATAAAATCCCTTTCCACTTGCTACTTATTTGCAAGTAAAAGCTTCTTCCCTCTCATTTCCCTCCAAAATGGAAAAATGGAAAACACCCAACCTTTTCTATGCTGACGATCATTAAATTCCACCCTGATCTTCCTTAGAGGATCAATGCTAACATATGCCACGACATCACAACTGCAAAACGGGATTTATTCTGGACAATTACAACATGGAAAGCTGTTGCGTTGCTGGCCATCAGCATATCTCTACCACAGCTGACAGGGCTGGACTGTACAGACACCAAAGAGCTCCTTGTCTTCCTACCACACGCGTTCCTGGGCCGGTACCCCCCGGGCCTGACAGCACAGTAACCCCCAGCTACAGCATCCTCTGCCCATGGCTACGTCCTTCCACACTCTTCTAGATGTAGAGCCTTATTTCTCTCAACTGCACTGATATGAAGAACTGATGAAATACTTGTGAATCATTAGCAGATGAGGCATAACGACACACGTTACGTTAGATATATCTGAAGAGCTGGGCCATGAGAGGTCTCTAATATCAGATCAGATCTTCTGTAGCTTTTTCTTAAGTGTCTCAGAATAATTAGTTTTGTTACAATGTCTAGCTCGTGGGAAAAAAAACCCACAACACTGTGGTTTAGTTAAAAATTAGCTTTTTACTTGCTTTAACACAATTAATTCTGAAGCTCTTGAATACATCTTCCTATCAACAAGTTTTTATTTTTGTACCTAGACTCATCTAAAATTTCTTTTCGTTCAGTAGTATTTTAAGCACCTGCTTACTTACAGCAGATATTGAGATGTTTCTGGTCCCTTGCTCACACCCCTAGATGTTTCCCGTCAAGTTTGCCATCCAAGAAGAATATCCAATAAACCACAACTTTTACTTCAGAAAACGGAAATTCACATACTTTTCTTAGAACAGATACATCAGCTGCCTGCCTGACAGTTCCTCTGTGACTCTGTCAAAGCTGCAACTGAAAATGTACGTGCAGCCAGTGCAGGGTTTCGGTTACCACAGCCAAGGAAGCAGACATCTGAGCCAAAACCAGAAAAACCAACTTTTCTGCAAAATGCTGCTGGCCGACAGCCACATCACTTTCCCCAAGTCACATACTTCAATCCACCTTTGAAGATTTACTAAAGAAAACACAGGAAGAGTTAAGACATGGGAAACATGCATTTTGTTATTATCAAAATAAATTAAATATGAAATGCATTATCAAAGAAAAAGAACCAAAGCATGAAGGTTGGGGAGGGCTGGGGTGTGTCAGAGAAGAGTGAAAGAAAGAGTAAATGGTTGGGTTTTTGTAAGAAATGTTTTCCATTGCCCTGAAGTGCAACAGTATTCATTGAATGCAGGTGCTTAATAAAGAACTTTCAGTTTCAGGTCTCAGGAGCCCAGGTTTCTCATGGGAAGCCATCAGGATACATCTAAATCTACAAAGGGATTCCATCAAAGCATCTGGTCTTCAGACATTTGCAAACTGCAATCTACCATCTTCAACAGCTACAGACACCAGAACACAATCCACCACAGTCACCAAGGCTCAGGCAGCAACACCTTGGTTACACCCGACCTCAGATGCCCACATTTCTGTACGGGTCTAGTCCATCAGGCTGGACCTCCAACCTCTGGCATCTTGACATAAAACAACAGTGAAGTTCACCAGCATCAGGTCAGAACTAACCAGATTGCCCTGATACAGAATTAGGCAACCAGATACTGTTTTACTTTTTTTTTTTTTTTCTCTGATGATTTTTCCAATGCATTCCCATGGGACTAAAGATAAAGCTTTCATAACCAGTGCTATTTCACAACTAAAACTATGAGATAAGAAGAGAGCTCAAAAGTTTGCCAAAACCTGATATCATCTTGATAAGATGGGCAGTTACATGAAGCACAAAACTACCTCTAACTTTCCAAAAGGTGCTCTCCCCTCCAATTTTAAGTCCATAAATTCTTAAGCCATTTTTGTCAGTATCCCACAGCGGGGACTGGAGTAGCAGCAATTACTGCTCCAGGACATTGTGCCTTTCCTATCAGACTCAAAGCTCTCAACAACAGCAAAAGACTCTATTCTGATTTTCACACAGACCAGATTAAAAAACAGCTAGAAAAAAAAATCATAGCAAACTTATTAAAGCAGGTATCAGAGTCACAGCAAAGAGCAAGCACATTTTTAGCTTTTATGTAACATGGAAAAGGGGCTCCTCTCATCAAAACAGGATCTGTCACCAAGGGCTGATTTAACGCGCACATGAAAGAGACTACACTTACATAACACGTTCTTTTCAGCAATAAACCTAAGATAATTTTCATAACACATTTGGGTTTCCAAAGACTGCAGACACAGCTCTGCCTTCAGGAAAAGCACTGTATGTGAAATAAGGTTTAAATAGTATGGATTTATCATGAGTTCAGACAACACCAGCTTGTTTTTCTTGTTCTTTTCTAACATGTACCTGCCTAACACCCCAGTGACTGAGGAGGCCAACACATTCCTTTATTGCCAACGCAGATTACATTACTGCCACAATGGTGAGATAGCGGCTTTTTCATAAACTATTTATTAGTCCTGGATTGTCCAGGTCACCCTCGATGGAAGAACCAGTTAAAAAGTTTCCTATATCAAAGCTGAGTAGAAAAGATGTCATATAATCAATCTATAAACTCCTTTAGTAAGAGGTAACTGCAAAATAATTTATAACTATTACAGGCTATGTAAAAGTTTCTAAATAACTATTCATGCTACCTCTGAAAATGAAAGCAGTGGCTTTGTAAACAAGGTTCAATCAAAGGTCATTAAACACATCTAAAACCAGAAAAGACTTCACATAACAGAGTTGAAACAGGCAGACTGACACAAAGTATGGAACTGCCTTTGCCTTCTGGCAAGCCCAGTCCAGCCTTCTACACTTCTGAGCACAAAAAATCCCCAAAACAAACCCACCGTCTCCTGGCATCTGAATCTCTCCTTTTGGTTTTGGGTTGGTTTTGTTTCAGAGGGGGATGGGTGAGTGTTCTCTCATCTCTTTACCTTACTCCCTGAAGTCAACAGTTTTCTCAAAAAAATCTTGGCACAGCCCTTAGCAACAACCTACACCAGTCTTTTCACTGGACTGAAGCAAAAGTGATTTGGCTTTTCAAGTTTAAGTCTTCACCTTGCAGTAATTCCTCTTCTTAAAGAATTATCATAATGCCTCAAAGAGCGTTCACAATATCTCATGCAGTATCACCCACTGCAACTGTCTGGCCATTAACAGCCATCCCCAGGCACGGGATTCTAGAGTAGCAAAAGAAAAACTGGGGAAGTCTCCAAACACAATTCTTACAGGGACAGTTTCTAGTTTACTTTGTTGGGTTTTTTTGGTGCCTGAATAGCACACCAGACTTTACATCAGATCAAGACAGTGGCAAGTTCCACCTAAAACTGCATGCAACTTCAATTACTGAAAGTCAATTTAATAGGTAGATTAAGAAAGTGCATCAAAACTGAAGGAGTGGAAGGAGGGGGTTAATGTCTGTAACAACTACAAATTTTGCTTATGGAAAAACATCCTTAAAATAACGTGTGTATTCCAAAGAGCAACCACTGACCCAAATGCCACAAAATTCTTGAGAGCCATGTACGTGTGGAAGTAGTCATGATTCTTGTGTAACCTCAAGTATTCAGGCATATAATTAGCAGAAAGGTAATTAAACATGAGTTAATCTCCTCTAAAGGAAAGGGTGGGGCAACATGATCTAAGACACTCACGAACAGACAATACAAGAGCCATTAGAAAACTTAGAAATTAGGAAAGGAACATGGTCGTTATCTTTGCAGAGTAGATCATGTGAGTCTCCTCAGTTTTAAACCGCGTCTTTCTTGCGATTAAGAAATTTCAGCTATAGCAGTTGTTTCCTAGTATAAACAGTGTAGATTGTTAACTAAGGATCCTGAGGAAAGAACCAGTCGTTAACTGTGATGACAGACACACAGGCTGAGCAGCCACCTGAAAACGACCGCACTGTACTTAAAACCTCTGAAACTAAATGGCCACGAGGCTTCAACGCCCTACCCACAGAGCTCACTTCAGCTAGAAGATGCATTTCCCTAAGTCAGAACAGACCTTAAGCTATGGTTTTGTTTGTCAGAATCAAGTTCTTAACTACTGCCTGTAGCAGTGACCACTCAGCGAGGAGCGGCACGTATTCATGAATTAAGACTATGTCTCACCATCTACATGTGACTCATAATTACACTATTAAATGAAATCACAAGAAACATCTAAAAAGTGCTTTGTACTGTTCAACTGGGAGCTCAAGTAAGAATATGAATAGGATTAGCTAAAACTTCTAAGATCTCCTCAGAAAGAGCAATGGTTGGTTTCTACGCGCTCTGTTTTCTGCCAACGTGCCAACCATGCTCACCTGAACATAGATTAAAACTGTTCACTACAATCTCAGAGGAAATTTTCAAAATATCTTCTGCACTTTGCACCTGACTTGTTGTAGGGAGCATTTTAACAGGACTTCACCAGCACGATTTTAAGACCTAGTTTAGGTCACAGATAGTCCATCATCAGGAAAAAATTAAAAAGCACAATTGGAGATTACATAGCAAATACCAGAAGGGGAAAGAGGGAGCTGAGAAAGGCTGTTCCAGATTAGATAACCCTGCAGAAACAAAATTAAATACCAGAACCATGGACTGTCTTCAAGCTTATTACCAGAGTTTGTTGTGTAAAGTTATCTTATGAACTGGTATAATTTGCTTTATATCCTATTCTTCCCTTCCATCGTGTGTTGTTTTGGGTTTTTGTCAGCAAAGCACTCCACTGAGTTATGATTCTCTTCGTAATCCTCCCCACTGGAAAACAGTTGTCATGTTCAGAAGGCCAACCTGTCCCATTCCCAGGCAAAGCATTGCTCCTGGAAAATACCCTGTCTGCCTGTGCTGATCCGTCATTAGTCTCAAAAGGAGTCTCGGGTAACTGGAAAACTCGGTACACATCCCAGACTACTGCCAGGAGCAGCTGCCAACACAAAGCACCTCTTCAAGAATAGTTTCACGACTACGAGATCAAGCAAGAAAAGCACAGCAAGTTGTGTCAGTAACAAATGTAAATCACAACCTCCATAAAAGCCACCCTTTTTCCATGCAGTGCCACTAACTTCCAGCACCGGGCCACGATCAGGGCCCCACTCAGCCCAAACAAACTGATTTATTTGAATTTTGACCGTGCCAATCCCCTCAGCTGATCCAGCAGCCCATCACACAAGGGATAATGTCCCTGCCACAGACCACAGCAGCCCAGACCAACAGGATTTCAGACAGCGCGGAACCACTCCCTTGGAGAGTTTTGGGGTATTTCAGGTGCGTCATTCATCTTGCAGTATCTCACACCCTCTGGAAATACAGCCACTCCCTACTTCAAGGGACCCATATGAACAGAACACAAGGTGCTGACAGTGACAAACACCCACAAAAACAAGCAAAAAGCACTGCTCAGCATCTTAAACATACTTCAAACTTCATTTGGCTTGAGTTTAAAGAACTTTGATCCCCAGTCTTAAAATAAGAAGCCATAAAACAGTAATAATCAGAAGCAAGGAGTCAAAACCCCATCGCTCCACAGGGAACTTAGAGGGGAAACGGGCCGAGGGGATGGATTTGCAAAGTTAGGAGTGATACCCTCACCCTGATTA
>VZRU01008349.1:42120-52853 GCA_013398155.1 Pedionomus torquatus
GAAAAAAAGCAAAAATCCCACTCAGTCCTTTGGAAGGTGGTTCAGTTTGAGAAAACAAGGGTGGGGGAGGCTGTTCAGTGCCTTCGTTAGCTGTTTGCGTGGCTAAATTGAGACTAAACCGTCACGCAGAGGGATCTGGGGGGAGCCGGGGGGAGCCGGGCTCAGCCCCCTTCTCCCTGCCCTGGGGAGGGGTCCCCTGGGGCGGCTCCAGCCACGGCTCCCCCGGGGGGGGGTCTCCGCTCGGGAAATCGTGCTCAGGAAGGGAAGGAGCAGCGGCCGACGTGAGTGGCAGGTTTTCCTTACACATGCCAGTCTCCCTCAAAACTGGCTCTTTTTGGTCTCTCGTCCCAGGAGCAGGATTGACGGAGGGGAGGACTTCCCAAAATGTAAAGGGGATAATAAAAAAGGAGTAAGAGAGAGAGAAGGGCGGCGGGGAGAGGGCTTCATCCTTTCCTTTTTCATCCTTTGCGCGACGCCTGGAGCCGGAGGTTCCTGCCGTGGGAACGAGTCCACAGAGGTTCCCGGGAAGCACCTCGTTCTGCCACAGCCAGGACCCTCCACCGGCCCGGGACGCGGCCGAAGACGGTGCCCGGCAGCGCCCAGGCTGAGCCCAGGCTGGAGCTGGGCATTGCTGCCCGCTGAAACATTCCCCAAGTCCACTTTAATTTGGTTTGGAAAGAAAACAAGGTAAAAATTGCCCCTGGGGAAAAAAGCTTCTTGAAGGGGGGGCAGTTGGTAAAAGAAAAGGTTTTGTTCTGGCTGGGGAGAGACTTTTAAGGAAAGATTCATATTTTGTGTGATACAAAAATATTCCTCAGTGAAAAATAGACCTTTCTACTCTGAAAACATGATGGGGTTTTTTTTTCTTCCTAAGTTTTTCCTTTTTCCCTCAGAAATGCAGCTTTCTCACAGGGAATGTGTTCTGCGAGAGAGCTTCCAGTCGAGTCTGGAATCGGGACATCTCCAGAAGATGCCACCCAGTGGGGCTGGGCTGGGGTGGAGAGAAGGGAGGGAGAACTGGGGGAACAGATCAAATCTGGGGTCTTGTGTTTGAAATAACGTCCTAAATCCCGAGCGTCGCCTGTGCTGGATGCTCGGGCCCCGCAGGGAGCAGTGGGAGAACCGGGCATCCTCTAGGGCAGGAGCAGGGAACGGGGAGCAGGAGAGCTGCTGGGTCAGTGCCCAGGCAGAGCCCAGCTGGAAACGGGCACCCAGAGATGGTCCTTCAGGATTTCAGACGGGGAAACTGCCTCCTGGGTTTTGGCAGGATGAGAACTGCAGCTCTCCCCAGGATGGAAGCTGCTTCTTCCTGATGTCCTCGGCCAGCTCCACTGGTTGATGCTGGGAGGGCTGGAGCCCCTCTGCTGGGAGGACAGGCTGAGAGTTGGGGGTTCAGCCTGGAGAAGAGAAGGCTCCAGGGAGACCTTGGAGCCCCTTCCAGTCCCTCAAGGGGCTCCAGGAAAGCTGGGGGTGGACTCTTGACCAGGGAGGAGAGCCATGGGATGAGGCAGGAGATGGTTTTAAGTTGAAAGAGGGGAGATTGAGCTGAGATCTGGGGAAGAACTTCTTTGGTGTGAGGGTGGTGAGACCCTGGCCCAGGTTTTCCCGAGAAGCTGTGGCTGCCCCATCCCTGGAGGGGTTCAAGGCCAGGCTGGATGGGGCTTGGAGCCCCCTGGGGTGGTGGGAGGTGTCCCTGCCCAGGGCAGGGGTGGCACTGGGGGGGGCTTTAAGGTCCCTTCCAACTCTAACCATTCCATGACTCTGTTTTCCTCCCAATCTCCTTCTAGGTACAAAAAGAAGCCTTTTTTCAAAGGTTGCTCCAAAGAGGTCCCACGTTTCTGCCCAGCTCGGACAACACGACCCTTTTCTCTGGACAGCAGAGCCCAAGCGTGGCCCAGACCTCCAGCTCCTATCCCATGGGATTCAGTTCCATCATCCTGCGGAGGCAGCAGGGAAATCAAGGTGAGCCCTCAATGTTCCATCCCTGCCCCTGGCACCGTTTTCACCCGTTACTTGGCCATTTTCATATTCCCTTCTGGCTCAGGAAGGACTCGAGAGCGTTTCGTGCCCCCGGATGGTCGGGATCAGGTTCACGCTTACGTCCTGACACCCCCCCGGGAGGCCGGTCAAACACACATCCATCCCGACCCCGTGCCGTTCAAACCCCCAGGATTTGAGTCTAGCCTTCTTATTCTGAAAACAAAGCTAATTTTAATGCTGAAAGTAAAAAATATTTGCATATTTCTCTTTTCTCGCGCTCAAAGAGCCGAGCGGGAAGGGTTTTATCAGAGCCGCTCTCTGTTTTCAGCTCTTTCAGGGGTTGTTTTTTCCTCTGATGCATCCAAGCGGATCCTTCGAGTGATAGAAAAGGGAAGAACAAACATTGCAAAGGACAGAACATGCTGGAAGGGTGACGTGTAAGCCCCGGGGACACGAGCTGGGGGCAGCGAGCGGTGCCTTCCCCCCCGACAGAGCTGCGCCGGGGCGGGAGCAAGCAGGAGGAGCAGTAATTCCAGCAGTCATTTACCAGGGGAGGGGGAGAAGGACTAAAACAAACCCGAAATGGTTTCTTTGCAGCGCTGGCAGCTGCCCGTCGCAAGGAGACCTGAGCAGAGCTGGCGCAGCGACAGCAGCCCGCCTGGCCAGGGGACAGCCAGCGGAGGGAGAGAGACACCGCCAGCCACGGCCAGGGAGCAGCCCTGCCGCGTTTGGTGTTTTCACAGATTATTTGCAACGTGGGGAAGGGGATCAGGCTTCCTTCTTTCTTTTTCTTTTTTTAAAAAAAAAAAAAGGAAGAAGTGTCCGGCGGACGTTACCATCGGGGTATTTCCACCCCGTGAGATCTCAGCATCCACCTTTCCTTTTTTCTGCTTCGAGGCGTGAGAGCCGAGCTGCCTCTTCAGCACAGCGCCTGCCATCACCCAGCGAGGGTATCCGAGCTCCCTCAGGGGCTCAGCTTTCATCTCGGGGGGGGCTGATTCTGAGCTCTGGGGAGCCACAACTGCCCGCTGCCTCCCCGGGCACGCACCGGAGAGCACAAACCCACCAAAGCCACCCTGGGCTCTTGGCTTACGCGGCCCTGGTTTTTCCATTTCCCCTCAGCTCAGAATAAAAATAAACTAATGAAACAAAAGAGGAAAAACCAGAAAGGACCCCCTGAAAGCGCCCGTGGGGGTGTCTGTGCCACTCAAGGCTTTGATCCTCTATTTGGAGAAGGAAGACGTTGAGCTGCGAACTGCGGCCGCAGGGGGCCGAGGGGGGTCTGTCACGCACGGAGGGGCAGAGAGGATGCTTCGGGGACAGACTGCACACCCACTGCCCGTCCGGATTTATGGACCGCGGGAGCAGCGCTGGCTGACCCCGGGGTCCCCAAAGGGGCCGGTGCCAGGGCAGGACCCCACGAGCCGCAGTCCAGCAGGTGCCACCTGCACCATTCCAGGTCGCCCCGAAATTCTGAGCATCCTCAAGACGGTTCCCGGATAACGGGGACTCCTGAGCGTCGGCTGGGACGGACACCTTTTGGGGTTGGGTTTTTTGTTTGTTTTTTTTTGGTTTTTTTTTGTCATTTATTTCCAAGAGGTGAGTGAGTGGACAAGAGGATGCTCTTGGGTGAAGGAGCCGTGGCGCCGGGTACCGCTCAGAGCAGCAAAGCCAGGGCTTGCACAGCGCAAGGGGCATCGGTGCCCGTCGTTCCGCACGTGCTGCTCCAGCCACGCCGGGCATTCTCCAGGGGCCGGTGGCTCCCTCCATCCCCCCAGCCCGACAGAGGCGGGGGCTGCGGTGCAAGGGGTGCTCTTGGAAAAAAAGGAGGTATAAACTGGATTTATTGGGACACGGGGTCGCTCCGTCAGGGGATGCGGTGGAGGAGAGGAAGGGTTCGAGCTTTGAGAAGCAAATCTGGGTGAGAACAGGCACCTTTTCACTCTCTTGAACACTGTAAATAATAATAATTAAAAAAAAAAGACCAAAAGGCCGCCCCCCCCCGCCCCCCCCCCCCGTCCCAGGGCTTGCCTTCACATCATGCTCCTCCTGTACTGGGACTGTGAGCTCTGTTTGGGTTTGGAGTCCGAGTGCTGCAGTTCCAACTGTTTGTAGAGGTCCCTCAGCTCCTTGATCTCCTGCAGCACCCTCTTGGCTTGGCTCCAGGTGGAGGAAGCCTCCCCCAGCAACCTCTCTGACTCCTGCAGGATCCTCTCAGAGTCCGACTTGGAAGATGATGAGGAAGAAGAAGAGGTGGTGGTGGCGGAGGAGGAGTCCTTGGTCTTCCTCTTGCCTTCCCCGTAGCCCTTCACCTCTGTCAGCAGTTCCTGAGTTTTTTCCAGTTTCAGTGCAACCAGTTCCTGCAGCCGGGAGAGCTGCTCCGGCTCTGCCGAGGCGAACTGCGCCTCCAGCCCCCTCCTCAGCACCGCCCGCTGCGCCGAGGAGTCCCGCCGAGACAGGATTTCTTCCATGGAGGCACATTTGTTCTTTTCCGAGTGCGAGAGCTTTTTGGGGACCTGCGGGGTGTACATGGTCCCTCTCTCAAAGGAGTCCTTGTGCTGCCCGGACCTGTCCCAGGAGGTCACCTCCCGCCGCGGGAGGCTCCCGGTCCGGCCCTTCTCCGACGCCTTGACGTTCTCCGAATCGGAGCGGCGCCGGCCGGCGGTGAGATGGGCCACCGACTTGTCCAGGTCCACCCGGAAACTGCCCTCGCAGGTGCTGGGGTCCTCCGGAGAGGCGTCCTCCTCCTGGATCAGGTCGAGCGTCAACATGCCATCGGAGGTTGAGGTAGATGCCTGCAGAGGGAGAGCTGCGTCACCCCCGGGACCACACGCTGCACCCCAGAGATGCCTCACCTGCACCGGGGTGACCTGCTGGAAAACGGGTGTGGGTGATGGCAAAGGTTTGTAGAAGGTCTACAGGGACGGAGGACGAGATCGGGTCACAGACCACCCCCTGGGTCCCGGGACAGTTTCCAGCTGAGGCCAGAGCTCAGACAGCAGGTTTCTGCTTGCGTTTACCCGATAAATGGAATAGGCAGAGGGGGTCTCTGGGGGCAGGGCTCTGGGCTGGCTCTACCTACCACAGCCATCAAGTGTCCCCGCGTCGGGGGGCGGCGGGAGTGCTGTATTTTCGCCCTGTCGCGCGTTGGGTGGGCGAGGAAGCTGTCCTCCTCCACGGTGACCTGAGGAGGTGACAAAGGCCAGTGAGCGCCCGGGGCCCCAGGAGACGAGGGACACCCCTCCTTGCCGGAGCCCGAGGCACCGCGGCTCGTCCTTTATCCCTCTGGGATCCCCTTTCCCTCGCGACCCTCGTGGGGGTGACCCCCTGGGCCAGGTCCTGGGCTGCAGGCAGGGTGTCCGACCTGCCCCGCACAGCGTCCCCACCCCGGGGCCACCACCGCTCCCGGGCTTGTTGGTGCCTGGGCTTTGCCGAGGGGGGGGCGGCCGGGGCGGCCCCCACGTCCCGCTCACCTCGTCCAGGATGCGGTTCTTGGCGCGGGTGATGGCCGAGTTGAGGGCGTTGATCCAGGACTCCTTCTCCTCCGGGCTCACGGCCAGGAAGACGAGACTCGGTGCCTACGAGAGAGGGGGCTCAGCCCGGGGCCGGGGACCGAGCTCCCACCGAGACGCCTCCGCGCCCTCCCTGCCCGCGGGAACCTCCGCAGCTGGTTCAGCTCCACGGGAAACACGAAGCAGACCCAATTCCTCACAAAAACCCAGCTTTTCAGCCCAAACGCCGTGTGCTGCGTTCACTCCCCTGGGGGCTGCAGTCCCTCCTGCCCCCCTGCCATCCCAGGCTCCTGCCCGTGCCCGATGGAGCAGCACCGGCCGCTCGGGGGGCATTTCTCTGTGCCCACCGGGGCGTTGGCGGGGGCTGCTGGACGAGGGGCTGCGGGAGGAGCCCCGGGAAGGGGCTGGGGTCTCCTGACGTCGGCGTGTCAGACCCCTCGGGGCTTTTCCACAGAACCGCAGATGGACCCGAGCCCCGGCAGCGTCCCGGTCCCTCCCCGCGGGGTTAACGAGCGCCATCAGCCGAACTGCAGCTGCCCCGAGAAGCTGCCCTGTCCCTGTCCCTGCTCCTGCCCGACGTGCCGGTGCCGTCCTGCCCCGAGGTCGGAGATCCCAGGAGATCCCACCCGAGATGAGGGGCGCATTTCCTTGGAACACCAGAAGCCCCCGTGCTCTCCCAGCACAAACTGGCTTCTCCCCCCGTCTCCCACTGGTGCCATCGGTCCCGAGGCCGTAAAGGCACGTTCTTGTGTTTTAAACCCCGAGGCACCACCCGGGCCCCTCCACAGCCGAGATTATCCAGCGTCACCCACCAGCGAGCGGCTCAAGCCCTCGGACCCCGGAGGCAGCCCGAGCTCCCCGGGGCTGAGCCCGCAGGAGCAGAACCCACCGTGTTCCCAGGCTGCCGGGAGTGAGCCAGGGTGAACTTGCTGTGGTTCTTCTTGCTTCTGCTTTTGGACTTCCTGAGCTCCTCGCATTTCTCATAATCGCTCAGGTCAAACGTTTCCTGGATGTTTTTTTCATCTTTTACCTGCAAAAATAAACCACACACACATAAAGCGACGGCCTTGGCAGGCGTCAGCGTCGGGGCTGCTGCTCCCATCCCGGGGGTCTGCGGGTGCAGGGGGGGGCTGGAGCCCCTGGTGGGTTCTGTGCTCATTGAAACGCCCTGCAAGAGCCGCCCCCCCTGAGGCAGGAGCCCGTTAATGGCACCAACAGCCGGGGAGCCTTTCTCTGGGCTTTGCAGGGGAGAAACAAGAGGTTTTCAAGGTGACAGTTTCGAGTCCCTTCTGGGTCGAGGGGGGCTTATTTAGAAGGATCGCTCAAAAACCACAGTCTCCGGGGTTAATTCCTGCTTTGCCACGGGTTCCCCAGGGATTTAACGGCTTCTCCTTCCCCTGGGATGGGGCTGACACGCAGGTGTGACCAGAGACCGTGCTGACGCCTGTGGACCTTCAGAATGAGGAGAATTCTCTGCAGCAGCAAGGAGAGGACCCTGCCCGCGGGGAGGAGGCGGCGGCAGGAGATGCTGGGAGGGGGTGGGCTTCCCCTGCCAGCGAAGAGGGGCAATCAGAGTAGCGCCGGGCGCGGTCCTGGAGGCAGCACAACAGAAGCTGGAGGGATGAAGATCAGCCCTTCCTATTTCTAACCCGGTGGCGTCACTGCGGGCTGCGCTGGCAGCTGCCCGGGGGGGCGGACGGGGCACAGCCCACCCCAGATGACCCACAGGAGGCATCTGCTGCTCTCCCCCCATGCTCATTCCCCGGGAAGGGGCCGTGGGGACAATCCCAGCCCCACCGATGGCCCACACCACGGGGTGTGTTCTGGTGGCTGCCGGGGGGCTGGCCAGAGACACCCCCAGCACCCAGGGGGCTCAGGGAAGGCTTCAAGAAGGGAGAAAGTGATAGGACAAGGGGTAATGGTTTTAAACTGGAAGAGGGGAGATTTGGATTGGATATTAGGAAGAAATTCCTTGGTGTGAGGGTGGTGAGCCCCTGTCCCGGGTTGCCCCGAGAAGCTGTGGCTGCCCCATCCCTGGAGGGGTTCAAGGCCAGGCTGGATGGGGCTTGGAGCAACCTGGGGTGGTGGGAGGTGTCCCTGCCCAGGGGGAGACCTTAGAGGCCCCTTCCAGTCCCGAAAAGCCCCTAAAAGGGGGCTGCCCCATCCCTGGAGGGGCTAAAAGCCAGGTTGGATGGGGCTTGGAGCCACCTGGTGTGGTGGGAGGTGTCCCTGCCATAGACTCATGGAGTGGTTTGAGTTCTTCCCCACATCTCGTCTCCATCTCCTCTCTTTCACCTTCAAGCCCTTCCTCCTCGTCCCACGGCTCCCCTCCCTCACCAAGAGTGTCCCCCTCCAAGCGTTCATGGAGCCCCTTTAGGGACTGGAAGGGGCTCTAAGGTCTCTCAGGAGCCTCTTCTTCTCCAGGCTGAGCCCCCCAACTCTCTCAGCCTGTCCTCAGAGGAGTTTTCCATGCAGTGTCCTCGCATCCCGCTCCTGCAGCAGAGCAGCTCTGCTCTGTCCGTGGGGAGCGGAGGCAAGCTGGGATGGGAGGCAGCTTGGCTTTCCGTGTCCCCTGAGGACAGAGGCTCAAATCCACCTTCCATCGGCTTCATCCCCCCCGGCCGGGGTCGTGGCGGGCTGGGATCCGAGTCGGAGGAGCTGCGGTGCCGGGAAGGCAGGTGGAGATGAGATCTCGGCTCTTGGCTTTCCTGCAAGGACTCCAGCCCCTTTGATACGCTTCCTCCCTCATTCTGGGAAGCACCGGAGGAATTCCCCGCGATATTTTCAATGGAATTTAAACAAAGAGGCTGACGAAGAGGCTGTAACCAGCTTTCTCGCTGGAGACACGGATAACCTGACCATCTGGCCTCGCAGCGGGACTGCGGTTCCCTTCTCCGTCCTTCTGTCCCTGGAGTTCTGTCTTCAGGAGCTGCAGGCACGGAGCTCAGCTGCTCCCCGAGCCCCAGGAGCTACTGCTCGTTTCTGCCCGTGTTTTATGAGGAGCTACAGGACCATCTCCGGCAGGTAACGCCTGTGCGCCCCCGCCCCGCGCCTCCCTAATCCGCTTCCATCTCCTCCCAGCACCATCCCTCAAGCCACCTCCTTCCAAGAACCGTGCCTGGATCCAGCAGGAAAAGCCGATTCCCTCGGAGCCCCCAGCTGTGAGGCTGAGCCAGATGTTCGCCTCCTGACTCCAGATGTTTGCTCATGTAGGTCACTGGGGCTTCCCTGGCGCGACACGCGGAGCCCGCGCCGTGGTCCCAGGGGAGCCAGGACTCAGATGTCTTGCCTGCAGGAACGTCTACGGAGAGGAACATCAACGCTGCAGGACCCGGCCCTCGCCCTGGCTGCAGCCCACGAGGTTCAAATGCTTCCACGCGCCAAGTGGACCAGGCGAGAGAAGGGAAACTGAGGCACAGAGCAGGAACCCAAGGTGTCTCCCGTCACCTAGGACAAAGCCAGGTCCCTGCAGCGGGGTACGTTGGACCCAGGGGCCACCAGAGCAGAGGGTCCCCCTCCCCCAGGGGCAGCTGCTGCTGCTCGGGGTGCAGCCTCGTGGCCAGTGGCTAATCTGGGCCGGCGGCCGGGGAGCCGTGCCGAGGCGCTGAGGATGAGGAGGGCAGGGCTGCATTCCTGGGACGCCTCCGCTCCCACAGCTGCTGCCCAGCAGGGCCAGCAGGAAGGGGCACCGGCCACCCTGTGGGTCCGGCCACCCTGTGGGTCAGTGCCTCCTCTCCACGGCTCGCAGGGCTGACTCCTGACCCGGCCTGTCCAAAGCTCTTTTCCTCGCTGCCAAGGCTCGCTCCCACCGCTCTGCCAACGGGAGGGTCCCCAGTGGGGTCTGAATTAACTGCCCTTTGGGTGTCTCGATGATGGAGAGTTAAAATTTCCTTCCTCGTCAAGTCATCACCTGCAGCGAGTCCAAACCCCCTCGGTTCAGAGCAGGACCGGGGTCTGGGGCCACACCAGGGCACAGAGAAGGGCCACCACGCCAGCACCGGTTTTTGGGCTGTTTTTGGGTGAAGTTCTGTGGTTTTTGGGCTGTTTTTGGGCGATTGGCCCGAGCAGCTCCCTGTTGCGGGGCCACACGCTCAAAGCAAATGCGGAAGGTGCAGAAAAATCACAAGGCAGCGAGTGTAACGTATCCGGGAGACATTCTAGAGGCAGGACGGGGCTCGGGGTGTAACCAGAAACCAGATTCTCGGCGAGGCTGGATGTCACAGACGGGCAGGGGGGGGCGGCGCGGTCCCCTCTCCAGCTGAGACTCGAGGTTTCTCTTCCTCCAGCTGAGCAGGGGACAGACATTTCTGCAAGAGCCCAGCCCAGATCTGGCTGCCCCAGGGTGGGGATCCATCCGTGTGTCCAACGGCTCCGGCAGCACCGGGACGGAGAACCGGTGAGGGGACGGGAGGTGACGGGGGAGACCTGAGATTCATGGGAGACACGAATTTAATGAGAGCAGAACTTCATGGCCTGCCCATCACTGCCTCCTCGTTCTCCTCATTCTCCTCCTGTGCAGCCTGGGTGGTTCTGGTCTGCAAGGTAACCAGGAGAAGGAACACGGGGCGCTTTGGGAGAGCCTGAGGTGTCCCAGGAGCAGCGTGTCACAGAGCCTGAGGTGTCCCAGAGCCTGAGGTGTCACAGAGCTTGAGGTGTCCCAGTGACAGACCTGCAAAACGCTGTGGACGTGGGGCTCGGGGCTGGGCTGGAGGGAGGCACTGCCCGTCTGCTTGGAGCTGGATGAGCCTCGAGGTCCTTTCCCACCCAAACCAGTCCACCAGTGATCCTTTCCACTGGTGCCACCCGCAGACGTGGCACCGAGGACACGGAGGCAAACGCACAGCACGGAGCATCACCAGGCGCGGGAGCGGCACAGGCAGAGCTCCCCCGCACGCGTGAGGACGTGTGTGAGCTCCAGACACCGCTCCCGGCGAGGACGGACGCGCGGCCGCGCTGCGGGCACCGGGCTGGGCGGCGGCGGACGGCGCCGTGACCAGAGCAGCGAGAACCGGCTCCTTCTCAAGAGCCCTTGTGCTTAATTGAGTCGACGCTTTTGGTAGCAAACAAGAAACGGCCGAGGAGCCTTCTCCTCATTAACATCTCGTCACCACAGAGNGCTACAGAGCTCTGCGGGCACCGAGCCCCCGGCGGGTGGGGGTCTGCGAGCCCCGGCCAGCGCCTGGGTGCCCGGCAGGAGCAGGGGGTGCCCAGCAGGAGCAGGTGGATGGTGCTGGGATTTGG
>VZRU01008360.1:0-38217 GCA_013398155.1 Pedionomus torquatus
AAGGGGTAACAGTTTTAAGTTGGAAGAGAGGGGATGTAGATTAGGTATTACGAAGAAAATCTTTCCTGTGAGGGTGGTGAGACACTGGAACAGGTTGCCCAGAGGAGTTGCGTCTTCTCCATCCCTGGAAGTGTTCAAGGCCAGGCTGGATGGGACTTTGAACAACGTGCTGTAGTAGGAGGTGTCCCTGCCCATGGCTGGGGGGTTGGAACTCAGTGATCTTTAAGGTCTCTTCCAACTCTAACTATTCTACAATTCTATGATTTGCTTGTTTAGAAGTATGGTAGGCACGGTGATGGAAGAGCAAGCAGAAGACCTTGAGCTTGCATGGTTTGCTATGGACTTTGGACAGATGTCAATTAATATGCTTGAAGAAAGGGAAAGCAGATGCCTTTGCATACAGAGCTGGGAGGGGGTTGGCTCCTCAGTGCACATTCAGTTGCCATAGAGCAGTAAGGAGCATACTGTCAGCTGAGGTGGGTGTGTTGGGGGGAAATAGCCAAGCACAGTTCACCCTGTGTGTTTTCATCCCATGGCTGTTGAGTGGGAGAAGAAAGAAAGGGTGCATGTTTGGGAAGATGCCCCTTTGCAGCAAGAGTGATCCTTGAGGCTGCTCACCAGCAGTGGTGCCGGTCTGTACGGGTGGACCCAGCTTGCTCTCAAAATCATTGCCTGGCAAGTTGGCTGGATTGCTTTCAAAACACCACACTAGCTAATTTACTTAATGCTGCTTTAATTTCTGTGCAGCCATTCAGTGCCCAGGTCTGAGCAGGCTAGGTGGTCTTATGTGTCCAGATGTTGAAGGCTGGTCTAGACTGGCACTGGTTTCAGAGCAGATAGAGCAGCTTCTTTCACTGCCAAGAGCTCAGTTTCATCTTGAGTGAGATAGCAGATTGTGTTCTGTTTACCTTGAACCAGGACACTGGTGGAAGTTGGTTTTTTTTTTTCCAGTTGTTGGCATCAAGATTTCCAGCCAGGCAACAGGAGAAAGCTTTGAGAGTCAGGTCAGAAGATGGGGCCTTTCTGATATCCACTCTGAATAGTCCAGGGGTCTTTACAGCTTTATGAGCTGACTGCAGTTTCAAAAGCTCCTTCAAAAGTTTCTGAATCAGAAGTTATTATTTCAAAATTTGCTTCCAAATGTGTAATGGTAGGTTTAGGAAGACCGGAATTTATCCTGTAAGGAGACTTCTCCTTGCTCTCCTCTTTAATCCTGCGCTTAACTGTGAAAATTCAAATTTTAGGAATGCACAGTCTCCTGTGCAAGAACAAGTGATTTCACGAAGGGAGGATGAGGGATGGATTGAGAACCCAGTAAATGATTTATCTAATGATGACTCCTCTTGCACTTTGTGCCTTGAATTTAGAATTTCTTGCAAAATCTTTGGTACATCTAGAGATTATGACCAAATGGCCATACTGTGACTCCACAGTTAGTTACTATGTCACATTGAGTGCATTTTTATAATATTTGCCCTGGTAATCAAAAGCAGGACAAGGTGAATTCACGATTCTAGGTTAAGGGTGTTTCTGTCCAAACTAGGCCCGCGGCTACCTGTTTTCTGCTTCAAAGCTTGAGGGCTGGCTATATTTATTTTAGCAATTTTAAGCCAAGGTAAATATCTGCAATTCTGCTATTACAGGTACAACAAGGGTTTTAACTGGTTCTGGCAAAGTCCAATACTGTTTATTGTACAGCAGAAATACTACAGAATGTCATAAACTACTGATTATTTTATCCTATGCACACAGGTGATGAATGAGACTTGGCAAGCTCAACAAGTGGTCTTGGTGCTGTTATTCCTTCCAGGCGGTGAAATCTTAGGAAGACTAGATGACTATATGTCTGGTCTTAGCAATTAGCATTAATCCCCTTTCAGTGATTCCACCACAGCTAGTTTGAACACATAAAATGTCATTTTCTTACATTGGTTTATAGTGCGTGCTATGAAGTGCTTCATATTTCCAACTGCCATAGCAGTAGATTAGACCTTGTTTGCATGGAAGAAAATAGGTGCAAGTCTTCTGGTATAACTGAATTATTCCAAAATACATGGGTGCTATTGTGGAGCAGATTGCAAAGGGATCTGTTTCAAAGCAGTCTAGTCTGCAACAGCATTCCTCATCAGGCTTTACATAAATAAGGTCTTGACTTTGATTTCACAACTTGTCTGTGTCCTGCGGGAAGCTATTGCATATCACATTTGCTGAAAGGTCTTGCGTCGGTCAGAAAGCAAAATTCAGATTATTTGATACCCTGCCCAGTTTATCCTGAAGGACAGACCCACTGTCGTGCTTTGTAAAACTGACATCTAAGGGCACTCCGGATGTTTACCCTTGCAGCACCTGAAGCTGCTCTGGATTGCGTGGCTATAGTGCCTGCAAATTTCCTCAGTCAGTTGTGCATATGTAGCTGTGGATAGGATTTGGTTTACACATCCATAAATCCTTCTTTCGTCCAGGCTTTGCACCGTTTGGTTTGAAAAGCTTCCTGGGATCTATCAGTGTGGTTGCAGATCAGGATTTGTCATGGTGTTGAGAGCAGTGAATGAAGAATTGCTAACAGTAACACAGGCTCTGGAGAGATGTTCCTGCATAATAACGATATAGCAAAACCTCTCCAGTCCCTATGGACCCCTGGAGGGCTTTGCATGTCAGCTGCATGCACACGTCTCCTTGTCAAAATCTTAGAAGCCATCCTGATCAGGAACAAGAAGCTCACTCTTGACGTGGGTCTCAGACCATCATGTGACTTCCCGTTTGCTTTCTGAAGTTTTTTAATTTAAACCCTCTGTGCTCAAGGAACACATCTCAAATGAATGTCAGTCTCTTATTTTAAAACACCATTTTTATTATGCAATTTTTCCATTCCCTTTGGTTATTTCACTGCAGTATCTGGTATCTCCTAAACATTCCTGGATTTATTAATTTTTTTCTCAATAAGAGAATGACATCCAGATTTCAGATTTTGCTTCATTATTATTTGGCTTCCTAGAAGCAAATGTAGGGCAATTAAGCCTTTGTGTTGAAATTACGAATTTCAGATCTGGGATTCTCTCCAAAAGCCAGTAGCATTTCTCTCATTTTATCACTTGGCTGAACAAGAATTATTTTAAATGGACCATACAATGGATGTCTTCTTTTTTTGTTGTCTTTTAGGTTATAAAATGCAAGGCTGCTGTTGCCTGGGAGGCAGGTAAACCTCTCTCTCTTGAGGAGGTGGAGGTTGCTCCACCAAAAGCTCATGAAGTTCGTATCAAGGTAATTAAATCAGTCATTAGCTGCATGTGTGGTATTTTGGGAGACTAAGAATTAAAACTGCACAGTTTGTTTACAACAGAAGAAATGTTGAATGGATAATTAGTTTCTCAGCTGGCTTTACAAAGAAGAAAATGACAATGTTTAGATCTTCTGTTTATGGAAAACACTTAATTTCTACGGGTCTCACTTCACAGTCTGGTTTTGGGCATCAGTTCCATCTGTTACAGACTAAGCTCCCACAAAGCATCTGAGCTAGGAACACCTTTGATCTTGTTTGAAGGGCAGCAGCTTGTAACCTGTTGCAGCTGTGTAACATGCTGGATTTGGCTTTAGTCAGGCCATAATTTACTGACTGCTGAGCTGTGATTGGTCTCTTGGGTTCCCCAAACCCAAGTGTCTGATTTGATCAGGACTTTCCAGTAGCCACTATCTGCCAAAAAGTATACATCAAGGTGAAACTTACTTCTGTGGAAAGGATCTCTGCATGTCCTTAAGACTTAAACTGGATTTATGCATGGTTCTCTGTGGTCTCTCTGGTGGTTTTACCTTTGGGAGACATAACTTCAAATCTGAGATGCCAGCCTACTTTGAGATCACTTGGAGTACTGATTTCTAGCTTTAGGAAACCAGATGTCATCTTCTACCCATTTCAGGGTCAGAATTTAGTGGATGGAAATAAAAAAAATATGTACTATCATAACTTTACTTTTTAAAAGTAAGAAAAAGTGCCTTGCCTTGGCACTCCTGTGTCTTGCCAGGAGTGAAAATGTGTTGGCCATATCATGAGCACTGTCAGGATTGTCAAATTTATCCTGGCAATTGTTCTGAATTTCTGACCAAAGGTTAATATTTAGATCTGTGCTACTATTCTGTTCTTCAAGGTGCCTCAGATCATATATTTCTTCACAGATAGTTGCCACGGCTGTCTGTCACACTGATGCCTATACTCTGAGTGGTGCTGATCCTGAAGGATGTTTCCCTGTGATCTTGGGTCACGAAGGAGCAGGAATTGTAGAGAGTGTTGGGGAAGGAGTAACAAAAGTAAAGCCGGGTAAGAAAATATCTTACGAGGTTTTTCCCTTCCTGAAAGGTGTTACTTTACTACAAGGTCAGCTGCCAAATTGGGCCACAAAATGTTATATTGCAGGAGTTAATGTAATGTCTTATGTCTGTGTAGATTTCTTTTGTCTAAAAGTGGTGAGACATATACCACTAATCTATTCAATGTGCCTTTGGATTAACACTTGAAAGAGCTTAGCATACCAATTTCTTACTTAAAATTGGATCAATATAGTTAGAAGAGGTTTGGGTATTTTTTTTCAAATGATAGCTGCTATCTGTTGGTTTAATTAAAGGGTTTAAAAATGTTCCTGTTGTTCACTGTTGATTTCAGGTTGTTTCGTTTTACAGTAACATTCCTTTTGGTTCTGGAATTCCATATTTCTGATCGGCTGTCTGCTCAGACAGGAGAAAACTGTTCTATCTAGCAATCTCTATAAGCAATGCTACTCTATTGTAAACAATTTTTAATACACAAAGAAGGTTTTAAATGAACACAAACTCACAAAAAAGCCATGAAAATTTAGTAATTTCAGTCATTTCCTAATGCCTTGCTTGACTTGATAACTAGCCACAGAATATTTTTTATTCTTTCTAGGTGACACTGTTATCCCTCTGTACATCCCCCAGTGTGGAGAGTGCAAGTTCTGTAAGAATCCAAAAACAAATCTGTGCCAAAAGATAAGGTCTGTATGATTTTTATTTGGACACACAGGATAGTATTTGTTCTATCTATACCTGCTCTAGTTATCAAAAGTAATTGATAGGAGTCATCTTTGAATAATCAATCTCTTGACATGTCATTTAATGACTCGGAAAGTATGTGTTTTAGATGCACTCCTTTCTGTTCTTCCTTAAAATTTCTTTTCTTTTTTGCCCTTAAATAAATCTATTTGTCTGTCTTCATGTATGTGAAGGTGTAAATTCTTAGCTTGTGTTTGCAGCTTGGAAAACATATACACTCTGGCTCCGTATTTAACTCATACCTAAGGGAAGCACTTTAGTGAGTCAACACCAAAGTCAAGCGGTGCAGGATTATACAGAAAACTTTTTTTCCTTAACACCCGTTTCTCAGCTAAATTTCCAGCTCCTGTTCTGAAAAAGTCTCCCAAACCCAATCAAAAATCGCAGTGACACAATTGACAAGTGCTGTGCGAGGGAAGTGCACTGAAGGAGGGGAAGAGGGGAGTGTGGTACTGTGGCACAAGCAGTTAGCATTGGTAGCTGACAAGATCAGATTGTTGATAAAGAAAAGGTTCTTTCAGTGCTTCTATGGAGGAATTAACAGCATGAAGTTTCAGGAGTTTACCGTCTAATTTCTGTGAACTCCTGGGTTTATTAGAATGATTAAAAATGCTGGTGCAAGTATGCAACTGCGTCTCTGTGCTGCTTAACAGATGCTGTCTGACCAGAGTATTTACGGCTTAAGACTCTGACTGTACTTTCCTGTCTTTGCCTTTAGAATTACTCAAGGGAAGGGAGTCATGCCTGATGGGACCAGCAGATTCACCTGCAAAGGAAAGCAGATTTACCACTTTATGGGGACCAGCACCTTCTCCGAGTATACTGTGGTGGCAGATATCTCAGTAGCCAAGATAGATCCTGCAGCACCCCTGGATAAAGTGTGCCTGCTGGGTTGTGGCATATCTACTGGCTACGGGGCTGCTGTTAACACTGCGAAGGTAAAGGCTGTGGTTGCCTCTGACTTTCCTCTGTAACTATATCTGAGCCGAAATACACAGATAGTTTAGGGACTAGATTATATATTTGTTTCCATGTTTCCTTCATTACAGACTTCTTAACCAGCGTTTCCTACTCAATATGAAAGGGTGAATTTTCTCGGTGTTGCTTATGGCTCTTTTCTTATTCCTAGGTGGAACATGGCTCTACATGTGCTGTTTTTGGGTTAGGAGGAGTTGGGCTTGCAGTCATTATGGGCTGTAAAATAGCAGGAGCATCCCGGATCATTGGCATCGACCTTAACAAGGATAAGTATGCCAAAGCCAAAGAGTTTGGCGCTACCGAGTGCATTAGCCCTCAAGACTTCAAGAAGCCCATACAGGAGGTGCTGGTTGAGATGACCGATGGTGGTGTAGACTACTCGTTTGAGTGCATCGGTAATGTTGGAGTCATGGTGAGTGTTTGCATAACAGCAGTATCTAGAGGTAGGGGATCACCACCTGCTACTTAATTGTTCAGCTGAATAGCAACATGAGCTGCTTTCTTGTTACAGTAGGAGGTGTCCCTGCCCATGGCAGGGGGGTTGGAACTCAATGTTCTTTAAGGTCCCTTCCAACTCCAACCATTCTGTGTTTCTATGCCATACTAATTTATTTATTTGTAAATAGTAATGATAACTACTATGACTAAAAAGGTCAATTTACATTATATTTTGTAATGGAAGCAGATGCTAATTCTTAGGTTGAAATTGGCACTTATAGCTTACAAACTTTTATCCTTAATGGAAGTTCTTTGAAATCCAGAGTTTTCATATGTTGACAGTTGAAAAATTAACAAAACCCACATAAACTATATTCTGCAATGAACAATTAAATTCAAGGACTGTTCAGTATTTCCCCAGTTTCTCAAATAATGAATTTAACCTTTGGAAACGGAGAGGTATTACTGAATATAAGGTTAGGTTTTCAGGAATTACAACAGCATTCCTTACTGTCAGTAATGTGGTCTACATTGTCTCTGATACAGTTTATCCAAACTCCAGGTGGTAGTTCAGAGTGACTTCTCTGGAAGCCAGATGGGATATAAAAAGAGCCATGAATCTTTAACATACAAGTATAAGGAGTCTGAACCAATGGAAAATTTACTGTATTTTTCAGTGTATTTATTGTTCTTTAAATACTAACGTGGTGATTCATTAACTGGGGGAAAGCAAGTGCAACCTCTGCCAGGTTTGGCAGCACAACCATTAGCAATAAATGCTCTGCTTTGTCCTATCCATCTGTGAAGAGGGCTGCCTTGGAAGCCTGCCACAAAGGCTGGGGAGTCAGTGTGATCGTTGGAGTAGCTGCCGCTGGTCAGGAGATCTCCACACGGCCATTCCAGCTGGTAACTGGGAGGACATGGAAAGGGACTGCATTTGGAGGTAACTGTCTTCGGTGTGGGATTAAAAATAATTGTCTATGGGTAAAGGTGGGAAGAACACACCGCTTTGTTTTTGCTTGTGCAAGAAATTTACAGGCTATTCGTACATGCTGTGCTGACTTTTAAGGTAAAGACTTTTAAAATCTAGTATTGCTACAGACAGCCTACAAAAGAATATGTTGGTATGATACTTCACATATTTTGAAGAGAGAATGTAACTGTATGCAATTCAGTACTAAAGGAATGGTATAGAGGGCTAAGTGAAGGTTTGGTTCAGTTTACTCCAGTGAAATGACCTAGTCTTTGGGGAGATGGGAACTCGCATAACCATGTTTGTGTTGCTTAATCACTAAGAAAACTATGGGGCTAGTGAAGAATGTGCTGTAAAGAGCTTTAAAATAAAAAGCAACAGGTGCTTGATACACATTTTCTGCTGTCAAACCAAAACCACGGTGAGACTTTGACAGCTACCAGTAACTTGGGGATTTGGTAATCGTTGAAGTTCATGAAGTATCCAGTCTTGATGTTATTACTACACTGCCCTTTTCCCAATATGAAATGTAGTTGAGTTACAAAGCTACATAGATGATCAAATAGGTAGAGATGCCTTGTGCGTGCTTACCTAAGCGAAGGCTGCTGTGACGCTGAACGCTGAAATACCTAGTGAAAGGACAGAGTGTTTGGATGATGTGTGCTCTTGCCAGACCTCACTGTCCTCTTGCGTTCCTTACTCACTGCCTGCCTAGAGCAAGAGGGACAAGCATCACTATCTCAGTTCCTTTTTATATTTATCACACAAGTGCCCCTGTAGGGGTTGATTGTTTTGGTGGTTTTTTTCTCTGTTTTCCAAGGTAGGTGGAAAGGGGAAAAACAAATTTCTGCTTTGTGTCTTTCAGGCTGGAAGAGTGTAGACAGCGTACCAAAACTGGTGACTGAGTACATGTCCAAAAAGATCAAGGTTGATGAATTTGTGACTCACACCCTGCCTTTTGACAAAGTTAATGAGGCATTTGAGCTGATGCATACAGGAAAGAGGTAACGTTCATAAAACTGAAAGGTGTAGGAGACATTTTTTTGATGAGACACTGTCAAAATATAGGTTCCCTGCCCACTGCTGTGTTTTTTAAACAGGGAGAATAAAGGCAGCATATATCACGCATAGTCATTTTGAGATGAACAAATGCACCTTCTCCAAGCTTCTAGGCATGTGCCAAAACACAGTCAAAGAGTAAAAAGCGAGCAACAACGTGTAAGGGAAATAACACGAGTATGTAAAGGTGATAAAGGGGACAAGTTTCAGGTTCAGGCTTCTAACATTGCTGAAACATTCTTCCTCGGGAAGAGGAAAATGGCTGAAGGAGCATTCATATTAACACATTTTTACAAATCATTAGGCTCTTAATCTATTTTAATTAAATAGTAGATTTCAGTATATTTTCATACTATTTAGGATAGATTACTAGCACAGTCAATCGTTTGGGATGATCGTTTAATATGCTACATCTTATTTTTTTTCCCCTCTAGTTTGAACTGGGGTAGAACATTCACATGTTGGGTTTGTCCTTAACATACAGCAGTTTCTGTCTTTATTGAGATAAACAGCAGTTTGGACTGTTCACACCACAGACTTGGGCTACAGCTATGTCAAATTTCTTAGCAAGGAAGTTTCCTGCATTAGTGCAGTTATGCAGGAAAAGATTTTATTTTTCACTGGAACAGCTCTCCAGTTTTTCCTCTTGTCCACCTGCTGATTCTTCCCTTCATTCAAAACACTTTCTTGAGAAGTAGATGACCTTGACTGCTAATAAGCTGGTTTCTACTCTTAGAGGTACTGGGTAGCTATCTGCTTTATCTTGTATGTATTTCTATTTTGGTTGAGTCAGCAATAACTGCATTAGTACTTTCTACAATTGGAAATGCTGCAGCTCTGCAAATTTCACTCAGCAGTTGATCTGCTTTCCCAGTTACAAACTTCAGTATCATTTCAGTGCTTTATTCCTACATGAGCATGTCCTGTGAAACTTATAATGAAAGTTATTTAAAATTCTCCAGGCAGCCAAAAGAAGGAATGCCTGTAAATGTTTAATGTGCCTGATCAATATTCTTGGCTAGCTACCGAAAACTGACACTCTGGTAGTTTAAAAAAGCTTCCATTTTGAGCATATCTTGCTGGGGGAGAGACCTAAAGAAACCAAAGATAACATGCGTTGCTAATCCATTTTAACCAGGACTTCTAATAAATATCATAGGCGTATGTGTAACTTTATTCTTACAAGAGGTAGAAGTTACGTCTCAGCAAAGAAAGGGAGAAAAGGGAAGAAAATGGACTTACAGGTAACTCTTTTTTTTCTTTCTCTTCCATTTTAAGCATTCGAACTGTCCTAAAGTTTTAGAGCCAAACATGGACCTTCCAGTTGGCCAGCAACATGATGCCTGTCCTTTCATAATGAAATTTCTGATAGAGGGTAGAATCAAGGAAATGAAAACTCACTGGGACGAGCAAGATCATCTTCTTTTAGGGTGAGCATTCTGAATATTAAATAACAGAAAATCAGTAACCATTGAATAGCGCTGTATAATTACCACTGGTTGTGGAACTTCTATTTCTGTACTTCAGTAGTGCCTAACTCTATCTACTTAATAAAAGCTTATTTCTAAACACAGTGCTGGAATTATTGAACATTACGACTGGGACTAGAGGAAAAGAGCAAGATACGGCAATGATAGTTATTTTTCAGTATGTGTGTGTACATGATGGAGGAAGAACATTCTTCAGAGTCAATAGCGAATGATGTAGGATTCATTACGCTGGGGAGTTTGCTACTTTAGTTTACTTTAACTACCTTATCCCAAGACACTGCTATACAACTGAGACAATTACATCTCCTCAATTTGTCACTGGAAAGCTATCCCTAGAGCATTCAGAAAATAGCTGAGGTAGCTGCATTTTTAACTTCATTTCAGACAGAGTAAACAACAAAGTTAAATCCTGTAAATGTCATAAGAATTTAATTTTGAGCATCCAGAAGAAATTTAAAGAAATAAGAAATAGTTAAAGTGAGCCCTCCACCAAAGCACTGAAGCACCTTGTAGCCTCAGAAATGCTGACTGAACATTAGAGAGTTCAGTAGAAAACTTGCTGTCAAGCTGTTCCGGCAAGAGTATTCTATAACTACAAGATGGTTTCAATAGAATATTAGCTCAACATCTTAGCAATACTACCCCCCAGCTGGATGTAACAGATTTAAAATATTTATACTATAATGGCTGTTCCTCTAGGCTGCACATCATCAAGACCATACAATTATGTTGTCTGCATTACATTACTACTTTAAAGAATCTGCATCTTGGAGTGTCTGCAAAAAGCTAGTCTTGCAATACTGGGGTAAGTCATCAACAAAGACATTTAGTGGTACCAGAGCACTCAGGTCAAAGACTTACAGCTTCTTCCCAGCCTGGAGAATTGATGTCCTGCCATTAATTAGCAGAGTTTTCAGGCTACTTTGTCCTGCAAAGCAGTGGATTGAAGGGAGCATGTTTGAAGTAGGCTCTTCGAAGCTGCTCAGCTAACAGAAGGACTCCTGAACACAAGAGCTTTTACCCTGTTCTTGGTGGTTGAGGTACTGTCTTGAAATGTACCATCTGGACAACTGTAAGGACTTCAGTGGGCAGAAAGTTTTGATCAAACAACTACAGGTGACGTGTGTGTACGCTGCTGGCTCTTGTGTAAAAGATGCAGCTTGTCCCCTCTCCTCGTGCTGTCAACCTTCATCAACATTAGCTATCAAATCTTCTCTCCTTAAGTATCGTGCAAATCTGCAGAAACAGCAGGAAGAGCTTCCACAGTCTCTTACATGATAGCAAAGGGAAAATACTTTAAAAGGTTGTTTCAGAACTAATTGCAGGATTGTGTTTCTGGCAAAAGCATACACATTTTCTAAAAATTTCACTAGGAAGTAGATTTAAGTTGGTGGGTTGGGAATTTTGTGGGTTTTTAAACTTTTTTTAATTGGACAGCAACTTCTCTAAGAATCAAAAATAAAGAGTTTCCTAAATCCAGTCAGCACAAGTCTAATATGCCATGTTCAAGCAAAGTTAGAGCTAGGTTGGTTAAAAAAATAGCCTTTTGCAATATTTTTATTAAGTAAGTTTTTTTTCCTTCAGGCTGATTTTGTGTCTCACGTTGAAAGAATTGTTGTAAATGCTGACTAAGGTTTCTACTTGTTTAAAAATACTGTAGTAGTATGATACTCGGTATAAACAGTTTTCATGCTGTGATTTCAATTTATAGGCAGAAATGCGTAGCACCAAACATGTTAAAAACATGCAGTGTTAAACTTGGTTGTGTTGGTGCAACAACAAAGAGGTATTCAAGTGGCATGTATGCAGGTTTAAGAGTGATTTTAATTGGTTGCATGCATCAACCGGTAGGGCTTGCACTAGTGCAAACAAACCTGGATGTGACTGAGAATGCTAGGCCTGGTTTTGGATCACAAAAATAAATGTTATTTCTGTTAAAAGCAGCCGCAACTTTTATTTTATAAACCGAAAATGAAGCTCCCCCACCCCCCATCATACACACACATATAGAAAAGGCAAGACCGTTGTAACCATTCACGTGAATGATATGGTGGGCAAACCTCCAGGACAGTCATCTCCTCAACACATTACATCTCATTCACCACAGGTAACTCCACTCAAGTACTACAGTCTGGTTTGTTAAAATTCTATACACACACACACAAGCATTCGCACGCACACACGCACCCTCTATATGCATCATTTCAGGTCACTTTACTGCATAATTAAAAATAATAATAAAGGTAATGAAAACATCGCAATGATACTCTTACAGCAACAGAGGTCTGAGGCACTCAGGGCAGAGAAGACTTTCTGGCAAATTTGGTATTTGGTACTACACGCAAATCCAATTCTATGAAGCACTAACCCCTCTCCCCCACCTAAATTCTGCAGTGCCAAGGGGAGCCAAGGGTACACAGCACCTCATATCCTTGGGTCTAATGTAGCAACAAATTCACCAGACCCCTTGGAAAAGGTGTATTTCATACCCATGATTGTATGATTTCACGTCTGTATTTAACTTGTGTTACGGTGGTGTAAGACCAAGTCTGCAATGGGGTCTGAAATTTTTTTCTTTATGCTTCAGAAGAAAAAAAAAAAAATTCCCTCAGCGGAGACACCAAAGATGACAGAAAGGAAGTGGGCATGGGAAGAGGAAGGGTAGAGAGAGAAGAGAGCTTAATCAACTCACGCTCCTGAGCAGGGCAGTTTCCAACTCATCGTGACCCATTAACAGAAATAAACTAACATTGCCCACTCTTTACCCAGTCTGGAGGAAAGACATCAGTTTTCACAGCTGTCCCCCCTAAGACTTCCCAAAAGCATGAAACACTTAACTGAGAGGGGGGAAAAATGACCTGTTTAAAAATTGCCAAAAGAAAATGAATACAGCATTGAAGGTGTTTCATTTTCTCACACTCAGACTTGTTCTGAGATACACACTCATTTCACCGTAAGTCTTGCAAAGCCAATCCCCCACAGCTACTGTGGATGTACCTTTAAAAAATGCCCCACAGTCAACACACGCAGGGATCCCACGAATCATGGGATCTTTTTGGTTCTTGTTTCGTTCCTTTACCTAGGCAAAAGCTTCACCAGGCTTTTGGAGCAAGAGACTGCCTGCAAATGCTGCTTCACCAAGAAGCAGCTTATTCCAGGGAGCTGCATATAAGTCAGGAGTTATTAATTTTCCCTGTTAGGAAGCCCATACTATCAAATCTCCAGCGAGAGAAACAAGTCCTGCCGTTTTACACAGTGTGTCACCTACAGTCACAATCACCACAGAAGCCATCAGCAGAGAGATGGGGACAGAATTAAAGGGAAGGGAAGCCTATTCTTGGCAACGTGCATGTCTTTATCCCTTCTGCCCCCTTTTCAATCGATAAACAAACAAGGCCCAGCCCATCAGAACAGTATCTGCAGAAGCAGGAGTAAGTCTTTGGAACCAAAAATGCTTAAAATCTCAGGTGCCACCCACATACCAAGAGTGACGGGGCACACTGAAGTGGTGAGAAAAACCTGGAATCCCAATATAGCAAGTCCCAGTGGGAAAGATGACCCACGCTTTTCTAGCTAATATCATGAGAGCAACAGAAGCGATTGTGGGTCTAATTGGCAGAAAGGTGCGAAAGAGAGAACTGAAGAAAAAAGAAGAGTATAGCATGAGTGCTACGAGGAGGAAAGCAGGAAATTCTTTAAATTCTTCTCTGCTTTTCCAGACGTTGGTTCGGGTTCTTCAAGATACTCCTCTTATCTACAATCACTGAGAACAAAGTAAATGATGAACTCTCTCTATTCTGTACTCTTAAAAAACTGCATAGTACAGGGACCAAAAAAAAAAACAAAGCATATGTTTCATTCAGATCCACCCGCTCAGTCTAGACTATCACTGGGACATGAAATGGGGACGAATACTATCCAGCCGCCGGGTCAAGATCTCACAGCCTGTATCGGTGACCAGAAGCGTGTGCTCAAACTGGGCAGATCGCTTTCCATCTCTTGTAACTGCAGTCCAACCATCAGGCCACGTTTCATCTTGCCAACCACCTGAAAATATAAATCATGACTTTTTTGACTGGTTTTGTGTAACAGATACCAGTTCCCCAATGAGAAATGAAAAAAATCAACTATACAGAATAGAACCAGCATCCTATTCCATCACTACGAGTAACTATTTTACTCTATTGCTAAATTGCTCACCTTCACAGATCATTGGTTCAATTGTAAATACATGACCGGGCTTCATAACTCCAACTGCCTTGTTTTCTGCAATGAAATAAACATTCAAGTTAGAAAAAGTGATCCCATCTTAGTAAGTGAATAAATCCTTGTCCTAGAAGAATACCGTAGGAATACTGTGAAGTCAGAAAAGCCCTTTAGAGATAGCCCGTTTGCTTGTCCACTTTCAATTCTAAGTTAAGATTTCCCCTAGCTCTTTCCTTCTCTCACTCCTCCAACACTGCAATATTTACTCAAGTTTGAAATTAATTGCTCTCTTTCTCTCCAACAAATGGAGTTCTACTCCAGCTCTACAAAAACACTGGCCAAGTGTAATACAGGAATTTCTGCAGACTTAAATGAAAACATCGTTTAACAAAGATCTAGAAAAATAAGAAGCGCCTAAAATATTCAGAGAACTCTTGAAATCTCTTAATTTGATTCCACCAAACTGTTGGCTCCTATAAATCGTCAAATTACGATAGTGGCCAAGTAATCTTGTGATTTCATTTATGGAAGACACACTGCCCCCCTTGTTACTTTGAGTAATGGGGTCATAGTAGCATCAGGGTGCTAATGCTGTATTTCTCTAGCTAATATAAAAAGGCAGAGAATTTCAAGGCATCCAGGACAATAATATTGGAACTTTTTGATATGACATACACCAAAAATGTTTATGTGGAGGCACATGAACTGACGCACAGCATGTTCCCAGGACTGTAGTTTGACTAAAGAAAGGCTTCAGCCCTTTTTCTCTGCCCTGTGTCACAGTGAATGGCCACGCTGCTTGTCTCTGACTCAGCCCAGCACGTGAGAGCTGGGACAAACTGAAGTACTGCACAGGAGCCGTTAGCTCCCGGCTACTTTGCTGCTGTAGACAACCTGCCTCAGTTCTTACATACAGAGTCCCCATCCCTTGGTCTACTCCACTTATGTAAATTTATTAAATTGTCTAAACCACCTAGATGCTTTAAAAATGTCAGGCATCAAGGTGACCCAACAGCAATCAGAACATTTTTCGTTTACTTGAAAGGTCTTGCCTCTGTCTCCATCATCTGCTGCTATTTCTGTTTCTCAACATACTTAAATTTCTGGTCTTCTGCATCTGAACAAATTTTGTCCCTCATTCCCTGTAGTTTTCATAATTTTGTTAAATAATTTAAAAAGACTTATAAAACAAGCTTTCTGCTATTAAAAATCCCTTCATAGTAAGCAAGAAATAAGCAGCAGCTTTTATTTTTTTTTTCTCCAAGAGGCTTTACTCCCTCAAGTCTTTCCACTTTGCTTCTGCTGCAAATCTGTACTTAAAAATACCAGAAAAAAAAAATACGAAAGAAAGAAAAAAAAAAACACACACCAACACCAAAACACCTTATTTAGGGTCATAAAACATGCTATGGCCCAGAGTTTAGAAAAAAAATTATTTCACAAGTGCAACAATGCTCATGTGATGCCTGTCAGGCAACACGCTACTTCGTTAGAATATAAGCAAAAAGTAAATTTAGTGCATTCATTGCAAGCCACAGGACAACCCATAGAGAATGAATACTCACTGGCATAGTGTGGCACGTTAGGGGCTGTATGGAAAAGTTTATGGATTCCATGCCCACAGTAGCTCCGAACCACTGAAAATCCATTTGCTTGAGCATGTTTCTGAATAATGTTTCCCAGTTCTCTGTACCGAACACCAGGTTTTACTGTAAAATTCAAGAAATACAGATGGAAATTTATAAAGATTTCTTTCAACTTCAGTAACCATCAAATATCAGTCCGGCTATTGTTTTTGTAGCACTCATGGCTTTTATGTCCATCTCTTCTAGTGTGCAACTTCTTATGATCACTTAATCCACACTAAGGATATAAGTGAGTGCAGCAACATGACAGAGAAAAATCAGTTTCCTAAAAAAGAGAAAATGAGAGATAGAGATGAAAATTCCTTCTTCACAAGAAAACTACTGTCTCCGTGAATATAAGTGTTCATATATTAAAAGGATGCTGAAGTTTGAAATTAAAGGCAAGAAAAGACTTTCAAAGTACATGGTAACTTCTCATACCCAGAGCCACAGTGTTGCTTTCAATGAATGTATGAGCTGTATTTTAATATACACTTACCTCTCTACTATGTGGAAAGTGCATACAAATAAAGAGAAGAAATTATTGTACACAAAGAACCAAGAAGGGAAAATTAAAAAAGGAATAAAATGACAAAAGGGGTTTCTCTACTCTTAGACAAGATTTTTAGTGGCAACACTACAGCAAATAAGAATGCTCATAGGCAGGACTAACTTTTTTGACAATCATTTTGCAAAGCCTTAAAGAGTTTGAAACAAATCAAAATGTAGTGTGTGGGGGGGGGAATCTGAGCACTTGGGAAAAAGAAATAACAATACTATAAAAGCAACAATGCCTCATCCACCAACTAATGAAGAGGCATACTAAACAAAAACAACCTTCAGCCACTAAAAAGAACGTGTTATTTCAAGATCAGTCATGACTCCCTCAATGTACACTGTTCCTTCAGAAGTCTGATGTTACATGGTTATATGGAGCCATCTTAAGCAGAGTCCACAAACACGGTTAAAAGTTTACATGAAGCAAGCCATTCAGTTCAATTCTCTGCTAATGTAAAACAACAACTTAAAGCAGTAAGATGAATTTACAGAAGATAAAAAGAAAATTAGATTACTGGAACATGCATGCTTTTCCCAAAATACAAAAGAAAAATAACATGGTGGGCTAGAAAGTAAAAGTTAATCTGTTCGTTTTGTGCTAAACAGTTGTGCAGTAGTACCATCTTCTTGGGGCCTGACAATACCAAGCAGTAGTACCATCTTCTTGGGGCCTGACAATACCAAGCAAAGTCTGACAACACTCAATGCCACAAGGAGCCCTCCGCTTCCTTCTCTCATACAACTCTACTAGTTAGACCTCTGCTGGTCCAATGCCAAGAAATTAAAATTATTTTAACTGGGGAAAGGTAACCCTGTTTAGCAGCCGAGATACTTGCTGCCAGAATTCCTACTAGCAGGAAACAAAACCCATTAAAACCTGTTTGAGCATCTAAAAAGTTGGTAAAGAAAACTTATGTTGAGAATATAAATCTCATTAGAATGAACACAAAGGTTAATTTTAATCATAGTTTATAGATCAAAGCCAGGATATGCAAGTTAAGAGGTAACACACATAACATTTGCCATAAAGTACAGGAGCAAAGAAACATTATTCTGATTTAGCTCTGAAAACGAAAATTATCATTTCAGAATAGCAATCCCACATAAATACGTAATCTGTATTCTCCAGAGCTCAACTCTGCAGTATTTTCTTGATCACCCAACGGTTAAGCAAGACATAGTTCACATGGATTTTTGTTTTTTTCAGCTTGGCTAGCTATCTCCAAATTATTAACCAAAGTAAGTTCATCATAATTTTTTTTCCATTTACTTTTGATTAAATCCAAGTCTAAAGCCTTCGTAGAGAGCACCTTGAACTTCAGTCTTTAGAGTCCTTGAAGTGAGTAAATTTTATTGGGGATTTTAAGCAACTGTAGGATATACAAGATACATATGATACAAGTATTTCCAGTGACTTGGGATATATTTGTTTTGTTTTCTCTGTCTGTCTAAAAGAACTCAGTAAATTCCTTTGTGAATGAAGTTGAACGTGACATTCTCTAGCCATTTTCCTATCTCATTCTGCGTCTCAATGAAGCTGTCCTGAGTTACACCTAAGCAAAACAATTAAAGTTCTGTGGGTACTGAAGGACATGGTTCTATCTTCTCTGGGACACTCCCACAGCTGAAAAGCAAAAGTTCATTATTAACTTTGTAAAATAACCATCAGGTTTGGCAGGGATAAAGAGCTACGTTTAAGTGTTCAGTGTTTTACCCTAACAGCTCATTGTGCAACACCATGCAAATTATAAAAATAGGAAGCCATACTTTCCAAAACACACTTTGTTCATGTTCTCTAAACTACACAGATCAAGGATTCACCTAAATAATAGTCTGGAAAGGCTGTTTCCATGTAAATATGTAGATCAGCTCAGCATCAAATTACATTTTCCTTGTCAAGCCATAATTCAAACATCTGCCCAAAGAAGCGTGCCATTTGAAGAATCACTGTATTATATAATACACATCATCCACTAGTGACACAAACTAAATGCTTCCATGTTCTGCAACAGAAGTCTCTCTGAGCTAACAGCAAATACAAGTGCTCAGATTGGGAGAACTAAAACCATAATGCTCCAGGCCCCAGCCAAAGGATTTACCTGCATCAATGGCTTGCATTAGGCACTCGTAAGTTGTTTGGACAAGCCTCCGTGCACCCTCATCAACTTCTCCAACATAAAATGTCTCATTCAGATCTCCATGGTAGCCATTACGATAGACAGTAATATCCACTGCAAAAAATGCCAGACATATTGTAATATTAGCACTGTATTTCTCACTTCTTGTCTTTTGATTTGTGAAAGGACAACAAATGCATGTGAAAATGCAGTATTGTAATTGTGAAGTTATAAGATTACTTTGGAAGAATTCCAAATTCCAGATGTAAACTTTTCCAGGAGAATCAATTCTCTCATGCCTCTCCTATAGATTCTATAGAATTAATTAAAATAGCGTTTCACTGGTTGACAATTTGATTTATGAAAAAAAAAAAAAAAAAAAAAAGATTGATTTTCTAGGTAACTATAGCAGGAGAGAGAAGCTCTATGCTCCATGGCGATTTACCTGGATGAAATATTTTTTTAGAATTAATTCCAGCACTAGTAGGAGGGAAATTAAATTGAACAAGGTATGTAATCAATGTGATCGTATTTTAACCCATATTTTAACTTCAGTAATTTCTATGCATGTTTAGAATACTAAGTCACACCTTCGCAAAAATTACAATGCCAAAAATTGATTCCAGCCAAACAGGTAAAAGTTCTTGAAAATTAAATACATGGCAACTTTCCAATAGCACTCCCAACTAAGAGAAATACCACAAATTACTTAAAAATTTTTCTTTTTTCTTCCAAACGAAAGAATTTAAACATTCAGTATCAGGCAAACAGCAAGAATGAGATGAGCATGAATGAGCATGTTTAAACAGCCAAAGTTTAGAAGAACATATAATAAGAGATGTTGCAGCAAAACTCTGACTGACTTGCTTTGTGCATAAAGTTGGCTGTGAACAAGAAGTGATATAACTAATTCTTGAAAAAAAGCACCCAGAGGTACTTGTAAGGAGAAAAATAAATTGTTTTTTTTGTTTAGTTTAACTCATTCTAAAATGAGATACGCTTTTTTGGATTAGAAACATGCATACAAGATGCTTGGTGCAAATAATCATTTTACAAAATGTGGGAACAGGCCATCTGAGACACAGCTGTCATCTGTTCTAGTATCCTGTCTCTTATAGCAGACAAGCAAAAAATTAAAGCCTGCCATCATATAGTCAATATTTATAGTAAACACATGCAAAGTCTTCTAGATTTGCGTATCAAGTTGATTTCTTGTGGTAAAATGGGTACTCCTATGTTTAACAGACTTTGTCAGTAGTCTGGTAGGTCAAATAGCTGCTAGAGTACCAAACCCACTAGAATAGTTATTGAACTGCTATTCATGAAGAAATCGACATGCAGACGCCATCAAACCTAAATAGCCATGACGGAAACTGTAGTAAGCAATAATACTTTAGTAATACAGTATATGAGCTACCTAGAGAAATTTGTACGATTTCAAGAGGAAAAGGTGGGGGAAAAACATTGGTGCCAACAGTAAACATGAAGTTAACATCACACAATAACAATCCTACCTGTTGTGGATACAGGTACATGTGGGATTACACTATGCTCACTGCATGATCGTGTGGGGCTACTGGAATATTCTGACCAGAGTACAGTTTTAGGAATGTAACAACAAGGCTGTATAGAAACCAATACCCCAGTAATTTATCCAAATTAGTTTCTTGTGAACTGTGAATCAGAGCTCCTTAGCAGTGTCCAGATGGCTTGCTGCAAAGAGGCTATCAACTTTGTTTAAGAATCTGCTCCCAGGCAACAGTATCATAACAAAATGTTATCATGCCCTGCTCAGAGCACGGGGTTGGACTAGACATCACCTGCCAGCATCTTCTGGATGTTTTTCTGCGATTCTGAAAACCTGTTTTGGATTCTGACTTGGTCACCTTTTGCTTCCAGTAGGCTAAAAAGCTTTAAATAAATAGAGATAGGCACATTCCCTGCAAACCACCACTTCTACCTCTTCCTTTGTATCTTGTTTTGTTCTTCCTTTTAAACCTTACCAAAAGGAAGCCTACAAGACTTGGGAGCCTTTTGAGCCCATGGGGAACACTTGATCCACAAAATACAGACCTTTTTGTAACAAGGCCTACTCAGCTACAAAAGAATAAACTAGTTACTACTCATCAAAACAAAGCAGAGGACTTAAGGCTTGGGCAAGTGCAGTCAGGGCAGGGATGTGAACAAATATATGACTAAACCCTCTTATAAAAGGTATTTTCTAGTGCTGAGGTACAGCCTTGGCATGCAAAAAGAAAAGAGCTAAGGCACTGTGTAGATGAAGACAACCTAGTAAGCTTCACTGGGCTTCTTAGGTTGGACTTCGGCAATACCAGATAACCTGGTAATCCAAGCTCTCCTGGAGAGTTGTGCAAAAACATCATCTTTGAATTTAAAAAAAGAAAGATAAAGTAGCTTTGGCTAAATAGTTACACATACACTACAGTTCACATTTATCAACCAGACCAAACCCAACCTGGAAAGGGGTAGCAATTTTATTCACTATTTATACAATGTGGAACATAGCCCACAAGCAGAATACTAAGGCACTATGTTAATGTACAGACCAGGGTAGAAGAATTCTAAAGCTTTTAAAGTGGATCAAACCTTTGAGCTGAGGTTAACTGGTAAATCAGAACAAAAGTTTATTTTAAGAAACTGTTTCAATCGTGTTGCCAGCTAGTGCAGTCTCACCTTCCTGTGCCCTTTAACTGGACAGAAAGTAGAAATACGGAAGGTTAACTTTCATAGCACTTATCATTGAAGTATGGAAGGTTAATTTTCATAGCACTCACCATTAACAATATCTCCCTCTTGCAATGGCCTCCTGTCAGGAATTCCATGACAGATCACTTCATTCACTGATGTACAACACGACTTAGGGAAATTATAGTAATTCAGAGGGGAAGGATAGCAATTCCTTGCAATACAAGCCTAATTTAGAAAACAGAATTTACACTTTACATTAGTATGCTTTGAACAAAGAAAAAAAAAAAAAGACATACGCACAACAGCGTTACAGTAGTAAGAATTATAGGGTGAAAAGCAGTGACTTTTGAAAATAAGATTGTTGAATCACTTTTTGCCATTATGGTACCTTGTTATACTTTGCATTTCTTAACAGGAAGAATGTAAGACTAATTTTGTTTCTACCCATTTTTACATTCAAGTACCAATGATGAAATATTCAGGGTTAAAATAATGCTTAGCAATATTTATTTGGTTAAAAAAACCCAGCCATTTTTGATGACTGTTTTTAAGCACTTGGTCTAAGACTTTAAATATTGCAAAAGACATAAGCTAGACAAAATAACATTTAGCCCCATTCTTTCACCTCTAGCCTTAAAATCTTAAGCTACTTCATTTGCACTCATTCCAGTAACTTTTGGGGGATTTTTGAAAGCCTGACACATACATTTGATATATACTTACATATAAAGGCTGCGACAAAGTGAGCAATTCTGGAAGAACACTACTGTGTTCACTATTTTTATTTTCCAGTTTAAAACTCTAAAGTACCAATTAGGCATATTCGTGAGTATCAACAAGTTGCCATGCAAAAGTTTCCAAAAACTGCTGAGGAGGGATCACAGCATCTGAACAACTAGTTGTTCATACTGGACATCATGCATAAGCAAACAATTTAACGTTTAAGGCAGCTCAGCAGAAACCTCTGCCCTCATCAAACCAGAGTACGCTCCTAACAATCTTGGCTCAACAGCTACAAATGCAGATAGAGAAGAGCAACCAGAAAGCTTAAGTATACCTTAAGTATACCAAAATCTTCGCCTTCCCCACACAAGTGTCCCCAATTATCAGTTTACATGCCACACAGAGAAGACAGCAAAGAAAAATTAAAATTACACAATTCAAGTATCTATGAATAGTTAAGTCAGGAAAATATTTGAATATTTATTTCAAATACTTCACTGGATTGTGGTTTTAGTTTGCCTGATTGCATCAAACATCTTGTTTCAATTTTCCCTCAGGCTCCTCAGTTCTGATTCCCAATCATAAATAATTAAACTTTCTCCTCTGTACTTCTTAACCAACAGCACAGATCACAAAAAGACCATGGCCTACATATGATGGTCTTTATATAGTGGTATCTGTGGAGCAAAAAGGATTTGTAAGAAAGAAAATCGTATGATGTTAGCTGAGAAAACAGATGAAGAAAATTAAGAGGGAATCTGTAGCTGGAAGTCATAGAAAGAGCTGATACAGAGAGGCCCAGGAGTTCCTGAGTTTTGAATCTACCACCGCACGTTACCACTGTAATGTGTTTCTAACATCTGCACTGCCCAGCAGCTTCAAATTGGGAAACAGTTCAAAGTAAAGAAAAGGAATTCATGCAACAACAGAGAAAACCACACAGCCATCATTGAAAAATAAAGAGACAGAAGAAAGCACTTATAAACACCAGAAGAACAATAAAATAACCTTACTAAATGGACAGCGTGATCAATCTCTTCAGTAGTTACACCTGGTTTGACCATCATGGCAGCAACATCCAATACTTCTCTAGCAAGCTGCAAAAGAATTCAAAGTACTGATTAAAGTAAGACCAGGACTAGTCCTAGAAGATTAGCAACTATCTTCTACAGTTACAATGAGATTGCTATGAAAGCTGGGAAGACTCGGACTCTAAAAAGACATCAAGATGTCTACAGATTGTACTACTAAGCCACCTCTGTGAGATTTAAAATATCCAATTAAGATTTGGACCACCATTTCCCTCAATACCATAAACTTAAATCAGACTCCCTAGATACATTTCAAAGTGTGACTTTATGCACAAGGAAGTGATTACAACTGAAGAGCTCTTTTTCAAAAATTGTTAGGGATAGGGCTGTTCTGCTTTTGCTTTTAGTTTTTACTTGGTATTAACTCTAGGGGAGCAAAAAGTTCTGTTCTCATTTATGCACTATAAAATCTATTCTTAACAGTAAGGTTTCAGCCACAGATAATCTCACAAGTAACAACAAAGTCTGAAAACAGGTAGAAGTCTTCTTTCTTCTTGCAAAAAGCTTACTGTGAACTGGGAGTCACAAGGAGAGAAAGAGCAAGAAAATACCAAGTTTCCCAAACTGTTTTCCAGTGCTCAGAATGGTTTGAAAGTTTGTACTTCCAAATGTGCTGTCACAAACTGGTAATATCACTGTACATTTTTTAAAAATAAAACCCCCTTACCCTACACACTACTCGCATGCCTTCTATATCTTCAGATGAGAGTATTTTTATTTGAGAGGTTCCTTTTAAAGCCTGTTCTGATTCAGACATTCCTGAAAAGAAAAAAAATGAGGAGGAGAAAAAAAGGAAAAAGCCATGTTACATAGAGGATTGTACATTGCTACACGTGTCCAAGTCAAGGAGTTAGCTTACCAATGACAATAAAAGTACATACTTTCTCACCACGGGCCAAAGGAAAATGAACCACCAAGTCATAGCATTATCTAGATTAATTTGAATTCATAAGCTTTCCACACTATCATAATGCCCACATGTGCTCAAGATGCCCATTCACTTAATGCATAAATCCATCATCTCCAATTAATCAAAACACAGCCTTAAAAATCAGATTTTAAAGAAAATTATATTATTCATTAAGAAGTATTTTTTATTTTTTCTTTAGCTGTTTTGGAGATAATAAATAGTAATAAATAATATTCTAAAGAAGCCATAAAGGATTATATAAGCTTGTGACTATCTCTGGTTATACTACTGCAATAATCAGCTGGTGAAACCATATTATTTCTTCCCACCAGATTCTGTGCAAGCTCAGTTTTAGAGCAACCCCCTAAAAGACAGTATTTTGTGTTAAGTATTTACATTCTGTAAAGAGCAGCTGAAGATTTAAACATAATTCTAACAGACTTTAAAGCAACTTCTTAAGTACCTATACCAATACAGAAAGGAGAAAATACCAAAATAAATCAATAAGCAAGTAATTTTGAATGTATTCCCCTCTGTGTCCAAAAATAGCTGGAACTCCTATCAGTTTTCTTTTGGGGGTTGATCGCTGCAGTTTTGTTTGCAAATGTGTTATAAAATAACAAAACCAACAGATACACTGGTGTCACTGAAAATGGCTTAGCAGAATTCACCTGTGACAGCCAACTTACTGCTGGGTGTTATGAAGTTAACCATAGGACTAGGACTTGCATTTGGTTGTGTTTTTTTTTTAATTTCTTCCCTGAGTACCTTTGGAAGATAATTCATTACAAACACTGGACTTCCAAAAAATATTTGTAGGCATTATTTCTGAAAAATCAGTAAGTTAATTTGGGGGAAGAAGAGGTAGAGAAGAACATGTAAAAGAAGAGGTTCCCTTTTTCATGCTATCTCCTTCATGCTTTAAAGGCAATTTTAATTATAAGTAAAATAGAGAGAAAACAACACTCCATAATTGTGATTTGTTTCAAATTACCTAGCGGATGATCAGCATAATCTGGTCTCTGAATATAACTTGGCACAGGTCTTGTTGGTGTCTAAAAAGATCACATTCAAAGCTGGTTATGTTGCAAGAATATTTATTACGGTCACCAAGATTCATGCAGTAAAATTAAATACAGTGGAAATATGGCTAATTCCACTTAGAAACAGTTGTGAAATATGCAAACACTCCAAAACAGTTCCAATTTTCATTTCTCAAAGATTCCCCTGTTACTCTTTATTGCTTTCATATTCTACAACCTCTAATAGCAAACTTCACAGCTTTGTAAAAATCAAATTTCTATCTGTCAAATACATGAAACTGGCTTTATAATACATTATTCCTGTTATTCCGCTACTTTCCAGACTGCAAATACACTGGTTCTAAATACACCTTTCCTTTCTCTGGTTATTAGTGTCTATCAGCAAAATTGTTATTTCTCATCATTACCCTAGTCATTGGCACTTTTTATTATAGTTTCATTTGCATCAATCCTACAGAAGTCAGAAAACAAAAAAAGCAAATGTTCAATGATAACACTTCTAAATTACTTGGCCAGTGACATATCCAAAACACCCTTTCTTCAGTGACACTAACAAACACACCCAGGCTCAGGCTCTGTCAAACTGTTCTCTGGTGAGCCTGTAACAGACGGAGAAGATCACAGAGAAGATACCACAAAGGCAGCATTTCTAGCACTGGTCAATTAGAGAAGACACATGCAAATAAAATGCCATTATTCCTGTAAATACTTTGCCTTATTCCATGTACAAACTTGTACCAATTTAAAAATACAGCTATAACTGAGGTTGTCTTCTAAATCCCCCTTTCACGCTGAAGATGTTACTGACCTCAGTTATATATATTTCACCATTCCAGGGCTGAAGATTACTGTAACCTCTGTTCCTTCAGCACAGCTGTTCACCAGACTACTCACCAGGTTGTTTAAAACCCTTTACATAAAATAATATAAATCCATTTACTTTAACTCTGTATGAATTTACCTGAGATTTTCCGAAACAGACTGTTCCATTTTTTATGAGAGTGGTAAACAGCTATGTAAAGACAGCATCTGAGCTAGCAGCAGCCTTTTACAGAATACATGTCAAAAGGTACGATCAAAAGGTACAAGCTTAAGCCTGTCACTGATGCATGTTACCTCACAGGCACTTCCTCCATTTCAAATACACCAAGAGATCAAGTTAAACCAAAATGAACCACAACACAGAGAGTCTCATACATGTCCTTGCCACTAGACTGTTCAGACGGTTGAAGAAACCTTCCTCTCAACTAAAATGGGAGAGGTAAACTAGTCCATTAGTTGCTACAGAATGCAGTAATGCTGGAGTACAGTGGCACTTATTGCTTACCAGTGGATAGTGCGGCCGGAGTTTACCAGTATATCGATAACCAGACCAGGGATTTGTGTTAACGTCACCTTCAAGGGTCCAAGAGGAAACTTCTCGCTTAGCTTTTTCATCTTCTGAAAAGATTTTTAAAGAGAGAAGAAAAAAAAAACACAGCAGGAAAATCAGTCCTACTAAAAATAAAATTTATGGAGTCCAGGAAATGACCCAGAAGTATGTAAGTCTACATTTTACTCTTTCTGGTGTTGTAGATACTGATATATGAATGTGTAAATACCAGTTATTGCCCTTTAGTTTTTCCCATTCAAAATTCACAACCTGCCAACTCCATTCACTAGCAAACTGGGAAATGTCTGGACAGCAGTATTGAACACACAAAGGAAGTAATTGTATTAAGGAAATATTAAGTTGCTCTTCATTTGTAGTTCTAAAATAGTTCTGTGCTTGTTTTTATCCTCGGGAAAAAGTATGTTTCTACAGGAACACTTATTATCCCTTCAGTTAACACTCTGCACAATTGATACTCTTGCACTGGAGATGAATGTTCCTTTTCTGTGGTTTCTCTCGGCACTAAACAACAGAAATGACCTGGGGTGTGAAGGAGGGTATCCAACTGTTAGCTTCAATACAGAGAGCCTGCTACCCCTCCAGATCTCATGGACAGAGTAAAGGTGCTACCACTCCTGTGGGCAGTCTGTGCACCTTACAAGATGGTCCTAAACTGCTGGAAGTTTCCAGCTCGATCAACCTATGAAATTCACATCTGACATGGTCTAGCAATTGCCTTCATTCACAAATAACACAATCCTAACAGGGCAGACTGAAGGTGCCTACATAAAGAATTGAAGCAAGTAGATCTTGAGCATTACCAAAAGGAAAAATATATACTCAAAAAGGAGGCAAGGGTTAAGAAAGAGCATGGTAGCATTAATCTTTAATTCATAACCTGATAACTTCGCTTTCTCTTTTTATATCTCAGAAGAGTGAAGATATGACAAAAGGTCTGCCATAGCAAGCCCTAATATGAGTTCCTCCAAGTCTTTGCGGCTGACATCTGAGCCATCTGCTCACATAACATTCAGTTTAGATGAACCACTGAGAAGTAATAGATTAAAAATCCAAAGATTTAATGAAGCTATATTTTAGATTCCCTTGAGATGCTTTAGTAGATTGTTACACTGAGGTCTTAAGGGCTATCAGAACCAAGCCTGCTCAGCTTGAGTTCAGCAGTTATCCAGGAAACCAACAAGCCTATGGATTTAGTGGTATTATAAAAAATTTTGCCGTCAGATAAACAACAGCATTAAAGGAGTCCACCAGAGAGCCACAGAACTACTAACAAAGACAATTTTATGCACCCACGCACATACAAAGTAATCGGATACAGAATGCCAGTGTGAACTATGAGACCCCTACACTGGGAAAGGCAGAAAGAGGGAAAACATTCATAATTGTTTGTGCTATTCCAACCCATTAATCATGCAACATTTATGATGGAAAAGGGAGTTTTACTGGGTTTTAGGAAAGGAGGAGGTAAATTACTGCCATGCCACTTATCCACTTATTTTTCAGTCCTGCCTCACTTTTAAGCAGAGCTTGATGAAGTTTGGAGGGGGGCAAGGGGGAAGGGGCAAGGGGAGCAGAACTGGGGTCTGCTCTCACTCTGTCGTTGGTTGGTTTTAAAGCCATGGATCATTTTTACTACTCAAGTAAGGAAAAGCCTACCAGTATTTCTGTGCCAGAGCTACCAGCTGTAACTAAGGCATACTGATGCTCTTACTACCTTCAAATAAACTTAGCAAAATCCTCGCCACAATACACTCTCTTGTCAACAGCACCATTGGCATACAAAAGCATTTTCCTTTTTCTTTCCCCCCCAGAAGCGGTACACCCCAAATGTACAGAACAGCTGCACTCCGACTGGTGCACTAGCATTCCAGCAAGTGTCTAATCACAAAGACTTCATAATAACCTTTCCCACTTTAATGCTTTTTACCACATCAGACATCAAAATGCTGGGATGGAACAAGCCTATCAATGCCTTATAATAATGGGGTTTTATTCTCCTTGTCCTTTATTTCAGCACCCCTCTTTCTCTGTTCTGTTCTTCTTTCTCTGTTCATTGCTACCTGGCAATGTAGCTCAAGGAATATTTCCTACAAATAAAAAAAGTCAATAGAAGCAGAGATTTCTGTACCACTGCCTCTGAAATTTTACATAGATCTTTAGATTACCAGAAACTGGACAAAATTTCAGATATGCTGAATCCAGTGCCAGATACTTTGGAAAAATCCATACCATTCTTAGATAAAGAATCATAAAACACTTGAGATTGGAAGGGACCTCTGGAGGTCATCTGGTCCAACTTCCTGCTCAAGGAAAGCCACCTAGAGCCAGCTACACAGGACAAAGCAAATTCAAAACAATATTAAAATGGGTTAAATAAGATGTACTTACTTGCTTTCTTGTGTAACAGCTTATGAGTGGCCCAGCTTCCCTTGAAGCATTCCTGGAATTGCAAACAAAAAAAATATATGTATTTTTAAGTAGTTTTATCCTGGACAGAGATGGCATCCCCACAAAATAAAGAAGCAACTGTATTTTAAAAAACTAAAAGACAGGTTTTATTAACCCCTGCAGCAATATGCAGTAAATGCTACTGTAACTGCTAGTCTTAACAACAGAAAGTACTACATTGAACAGCTTATGAGCCAGAAGAGAGAGAAAGCACAGCCTAACAGATGCACCCATCCCAGTGAAACACACTGATCTAATCCTACCTACTAAATATTGTCCTCTTATCATTTTAATGAGTAACTAAATGCCATGGTTGCTCCAGGTTGCTGAAACATTGTGCTGTTCATGGAAGCACAGAGATGAGTTATTCTGGTCTATCTCCACGCCAGATCTAACAGCATTGCAGTGGGCATGACGGTCCTCCATTGGGTCCTACAAGAAGACATCTCCTCCTGCTAATTGTGTCTTTTCTGCCTCCTTCCCCAGCACAGGAAAGCAACAGAGACCAATCAGCACACTCACAGGGGAATAAGGGAAAAAGATTTAAGGAGCGGGGGAGAGGATTGAGGGTTACTGAATGGAAATAGGAAATAAAATAAAATAAAAAAAAGAAAGTTGAAATGGAAATGAAGGAAAGAGTAAATGTGAAGGAGTTAGTCTTTTCTTTTCTTCCCAGGAACAAATAGAAAAGGTCATATGATGAACAATGAATCAGCAAAGGGGCAGATGGAAATGGCTGGCAGCTGGAGAAGAATAAAGACTTAGATGAAGAAAAGACATGAAATAAGGAGAAATTTAAGCAGAAAAGCTGCAGAAGGCAGCTTTAAAGGTGATCCTTTAAGGTGCTAATTAGGAAATTACTTGGTTATGTAGCAGAAAGTCTAATTCAATAGCTATGTGCACTCAAAACAACCATTAGAAAACTGCTAATTCCAATCATTTACAATAACAGCTGAATTTCTGAAGAAAGAGGCAGGAAGCAAACTGTTTTCCTTTATAAGGAATGACAATACTACTGCTGACTCATCATACTAAAACTACCATCCAGAGCAAACAACTGATTCAACCCAATGTATACAACACTCAACCAGTCCAAGACAAGAAATCTGTAAACTAAGCCCAGCATATAAAGTTCTACCCCTGCTTCACAGTTGCCACTGAGCAGTCTTAACTGTCTACTCATGTAGAGTCATCATCTCCCCATTTTCTCATTAGTCTTACAACCAGTAGTTACCAAATTGTAGCCATAAGACCACAGTAGAGTGGTGCACAAGTATGCTCGTGTTCAAGGAGACCCTGTTGTGTGGTATCTCCCTCATTATCCAAAACCAGTTGATTGTTTTCTTCCTACGCCACATTCTCTGGACTGGCACTCAATGTGTCATGGTGCTACATAACAGTCTGGGCAACAAGAGGCTTTGAAACCAACGCTTTAGATTAACAGAGAGAATTTTGAATAAGCACTGGAAGGGTTTACTGTCACACTTCTATAGCCTGCTGCATGCACAGACCTTTGCACTGCTCTGTTATCTGGTTTCTGTTGGAGAGCTGGTAGAAAATAAGCAGGTTTTAACTGAGGTCTGGTTTAAAAAAAAAAAAAACAACAAACCAAAACACAAAAAAAACCAAACCAACCAAAAAAACACCCTAGTTCAAGGATTCTAGAAGCACCAATATGGTTTTAATCACATCCTAAACACCAGGCCTCTGTTCTAAAATAGAAGAAGAATGATTACACAACTAAAGACTTACAGCAGCTACCAAGTCTGCAAATCTCCAATTCACTTCCTGGGATATAAAGGAGCATTTGGGGAATGAAGACATACATCAGCCCTGGTAATTACAGGTTGTAGTTCGTTCTCTCCTTCCCCTGAAAATTTTGGGGTGTATTCTCCAATGCCATTCCTTTCTCCAACACCAAGAATCTTTCCTCTTCACTGGTGCATAACCAGAAAACACCAGGCAAATGCTGCACCGCTGGCAGTATCATAAGCTGACAGGCTCCATTTTGACTTTTTATTTCCTGCAGCTGTAAACAACCTACCTAAGAGGATCCGGCATAAGGCTGCCATATGTCTGAGTTTTCCCAAACATGCTTCCCAGATTTTACTTGCCCTCTAGTTCCTCTGGCACCAGCAGCTCCATTAAAGCTACCACAGCATAGCTCCAAACAAGCTGCTGTACAGCAGGACATCCCAAATACGTGCACTCTACACACATCAATCAACCGCAGCCAGCACGCACAGCGAGTCCCAAGCATTTCTGTAAGCACAGGCTATTACACATGCAGCGTGTGATCAGCTAATATCTCTGCCTTGGTCTGACACTTTTGGAAGGCACTCAAAGGATACACATCCACCTACAAGCCATGTATTTTGTGTAGGATCAGTCATATGCTTCCTGTAAGCACCGGACTTACTGGGTAAACACAAACTATTTATATTCAACAAATTACTGCACAAGCACTACATGGCACATGCCTGCAGAGCTCTGCCACTGCAATTCCAGATAAAGATATGGCGGCTGTGATTTCACAGGTTGGAGACTCACAGCTCTGGCAACAAAGCACTACCGAAAATTACCACTGCATATTGCAAACACCCTCACCTTCTAAGCAGCTGACTTCCTGACAAGCCATGGAAGCAAGCCACTGTTTCCCTCCATCTGGGGCACTTTCTGGAGAATTTTCTGGAGAAAATTCTACTTTTCGCTGAGCCTTTTCTGCTAAGCCTTCTCCTCTCAGCCTTCTGCCGAGACATTTACTTCAATCTTTCTATTGTCATTCTTGCCTCTAAAGATTTGTTCACGTTCCTATGACATATACAGATCAGGGCAGAAAATGTTCAATAAATAAATAAATAAACAGGAAAAAATATCACAGGTGACTTTTAGTATTAAAATTAAGAAAGATATATATAATTTTTATTTTTTAAAAAAACACGGTTAAAAAAAGAACACATGACCTCACATGGCTACATTTGAAAATGTTAATTAACTCCAAGGGGAGAGAACACGGGAATAATATGGATTTGACTTCAAGTTTCTTGGAAGACATTTGGGATTTCATTTCAAACATCACATTATCCATTATTGTATCTGATACCAATATCACCACCCTTCTCACCTAAGCTTTTTTTTTTTTCCATGCAGTTTTAATATAGCAATTAAAACAGATGTGGAACCACTGAAGAGGACCGTACAAGAGAGGCCAAATGTATGACCAAAAAAAGGGTAGGGGATGGAAGGGTGATCCTCAATTTAGACCGAACTTGGGTACAACTATTCTATCAGCAAGAAAAATAAAATTGTGATATTTAGACAGAGGCCATCAACACATTTAAACCGTTAACAACATCTCTGGCTTCAAGTAACTCTTAAATCGATCCCACTGATTCTGTGTTTAGAGACAAGCTCAATACAGTGTTCACTAGAGCCTGAACATTTATTTACCAAAAGATAATCAAAGGCATAATCAGCATTAAGACCCTGAAAAATTCCTCTCAGATCACCTTGTGGAAGCCATGTTACTTCCCTAAATAATCTTTACCTTAAGGACTCAGCCCAACAAGAACTGTTGAAATATTGACAGAATTACACAGCACAGCAGAATTTGTTTTACAGTAGAGTGCATTTTGACTACGAACACAATGATCACTACCAAATACCTTAGGTTGTTGAGTTTTTTCTTTTAACGAGCCATTGAAAGAACAATACAAAACAAAACCCTCTATAACAGTTATTGAGCTACTTAGCAAGGATTTTTTTCCTATGTTTATTGTCATCTTTACAGTAATAACAGAGAGCTTCTTATTCTTTTAGTTCACGTATCCACACAACCTGACAAAGAGGTAGAAAAGCACAGCCAACTGCAAATTCCAGAGGAGAAAAGGATGCTAAATCAACCAAGATTAGGATATAACTATACTGCAAACCTCTGTATAGTACAGACATACATAACCAAACTAGCTTTAAATAAACTACCCATGTAGGGGAGCTATGCAGGTACCACAATACTGAATTCAAGGCATACTAATTGATTGTGTTTCTGAACTGCCTTTGGCAAAGTAGCAGCTCATTTAAAGTTAGCTCTGCCAACTCTCCGTCAGCGATTTTCAGCCTCAAGGCTGACACTCTTCTCCAGGCTCCCTTTCAGCTTCAGGTACTGCTGCTTTACACAAGTTGGCATTTGATGCTGAAAATCCACCTATCAGCAGGTATGCAAAAAACTCCCCACTACACAGTTACTGAAGAACTCCAATTCATGTCCAGCTTCCATAAAATTACCCTTACCCATCCACTCTGCTCATATTTTAGACCCACTGAGATGAATTTCCAAAAATGCCTATTCTACAGAAAAAAAAAAAAAAAAAAAGAAAAAAAAAAAGAAATGAGACAGCTGGATGGAATCAAGACAGTAAGACAGTGGGGATAGACTGCCTGTCTTTTTGCATGTTATTATACCCTGAATTATAATGGGCAAACACCTAGGAAACAGTGGCAAGCAGTACACCATATCTAAAAAAATATACTGAGCAGTTTTTTTAGTAGAATTTGGAATGTAAAATTGTCTAGGGCTTAATCTGAGATCGTGTAGTTTTACTTAATGAGAACTATTTCTTTATAAAACCACCTTGAAGGTATGCAAAACAGAAGACAAAAAAAGCTTAAGTATGGCATTTAACTTAAGAAAAATATTAGGTTATCAGCAAAGTATATATTTAATACAACACAGATAACTGTACACTTTATCTAGAAATACAAGTATGTTGTGGAATACTACTGTTAATACATTTGATGTTAAAATAAAAGTGGCCTTTCTTTGGCATGCTGAACCCTATTCTTCCAAGTATACAAGGTTGGTGGCACAAGTCCACAGAGATAGAGCCACAGGCCTGAAAAAGGCAGTACAAAATTCCCAAACTCACCTAAGCAGTATATGTGACTAGTCTGTTTACACGAGAGTTGAATATACGTTTTCAGATTCAAATCCAAGGAAAGCACCTACATACAGCACCTTGGTATCAGCAACGTTGTCCTTCTCCTTCATCTAAAGCCTGATGTCATGCAGATTCCTGGATCCCACATTACAGAGCCCGTCCTTTGAGGAAGCGACTGCATTTTGCAACTCTTCAGATTTACAGATATACAAGTGATTTTTGAGAGCAGTGAAAGAAAAACAGACTAGTGAAATTCAAACCAGTCCATCCTTTCAGAATATTGAACACTGCCTTGGAAAGACTGCCTGTAAGAGTCTGAAGTTTTGCTTCCAGAAAGTTATGACGGCCCAACATTTGTGCCTCAACAATAACCAGGCATTTACCACAGGCATGGGTATTTATGGTGATTTATAGGCAATCTGAAAAATGTCAGTTTCCTAGTTAAAGGAATCTGTCAAAAGACCTTCTAGAAGGCAGTATCTGCAGTGCCATTTATACCCAAAGAAACCCACCTGTATTGCAGTTAAGATATAAGCAGCAGGTTCTAGATTATTCTAGGCACAGCAAAGAACAGTGAACTAAGAATGAAATATGGCACTTATGTCCTATGGTCTGACACATGAGAGGACAAAAAAATAGTTTCATCCAGGTACACTGCTCCCTGCTCCCCACCCCCAACACCCTGAAGGCGAAAGGAAAGAGCACAGTGGTGGATGGGACACCACCACTCTTCTCTTCAGGACCACAATTTTTCACAAATTTTGGCGACCTTGAGTATCCAAATTTGTCAGAGGCCCAGGTACAGTTCAGAGAAATAGTTTATCTTCCAACACCACAAAGATGCATCCAACCATTGCTCAGGTGTGGCAGGCTCACCATGTCCTTACTTTTGACTCAATAAATCAGATCACTTGATATAACTGGGCTTCTTTGGGACTGACAGCACACGGGCACACAAAGCAGGAAGGCACAACCGTTCTTGAGTAAATTTGGACTACCATTCTGAGAGCTGTGGCCTCCACATCTCGGAGGAAAAAAAAAAGCTGCACAAGCCACTGCCTTTACAATACAAGAATGTTTCCAGTATATGACTGGAAAGAAGTATTTCTGAATTTGGCTAGAGAAATGCATCCACACCAGCATCCAGTCCACACCACAGAAAACCACAGACTACTGTTTTATCCAAGACACTTACACAGATATAAATAGTACGAGAGGAAGTTTTCACGAAAGCAACATAAAATTATTAAGAAGAGATCCCTTTACAATTAGAAGGCTCATACAAAAGTAGTAACTGAAGACCTCAGGAACAGTTACTACTTTCCCTCTGTACACCATTCAGCAGCTTGTAGAAGACATAGAAGAAACATAGAATTGTGTATTTAAATACAAACTGTTTATGCTTATGTACACTACATACAATTTACACACAAGTGACATGTATCTATAAAGGCAGATTTCACAATAGCAAATTCACCTTAGTAAGAGGCACAACACACTTGAGATGCAATGCTGGGCATCTGTGTTATTTCCACATTCAGAAGATACAGTAATTCAGTCCTAGATGATAAACACACACAACACTGTATTAAGTCTTTACAGAAGAGAAAGCAAGACAGAGGAAAGAAGGGAGCTGGCAGCAACAGTACCTGATTTACCAGCTTAAATGAAGTTATTATTAAAGGTTAACAGCAGACAGGAGTCCCTCAGCAGAATATTCCCTCTTGTTACACCTCAGAGTGAAAGAAAAAGAACAATGCCAGCGCTGAACGCACCACCTCAGAGCTCCTCCACTGCTAAAACCCATCTTTAACCCATGCCCATTACCAGTTCAAAATCTCCCTGCTGGGCCAGAACTCAGCTGCCTTAGCCCCCTTTCCACCCGTGACTCACAAGCACAACTGCTATTCCACAGCTGTACCCAGATTTCAAGGTGCAAACCCAGAGAAGAAACAGTGTTGGCTCAAAAGAGTTTCAAAGGATGTCAGATTACTTCCGAGTAAGCATTTTTAGAGCATGTTGCTGAGACATACTCTTTTTGATGCAAAAAGGGGGAAAAAAATGACAAGAACAGTGCCCTTTCTCAAGGAAAGCAGAACCGTAAATAATAAATCCACCAGGGAAATCACTGTCTTGATAAAATTTACTTGAAAAATTAACTTCAATTCTCTACATGCAGTGAAGAAAAATGTTTACTCAATCTCCTCACTACACTCAGTCCCGTACCGCCTGCACGAGTTTTTCTTAACAAATTATATGTTGCTATTTATAATCCAAAATCATCACCCCACACCTTTCTACAGTAGTTCATACTTTTTCTACTGTTTACTCTTACCATTAGACAAAAACTTCTACAAAGTTGGTTTTAGCTCTGGCTAGAGTTTTGGCTGCATCAGCAAGTCATCTTAGCCTTCTAAGAAAATTAACCTAGCAGCATATCCATACAGATGCTTTCACCCCTCAAAGAGGCAGCGGGTAGCTTCTCGCTCCCATCCTGCCCTCAACTCAGGGTTAAGCACCTGCATTCCCATAGCCAGCGCCACTGCGTTCATTATGGACAGGTTGCTTTTACAGCTACGCCAAACTGGGCCGCAGTGGGCAAATGCTCTTCGGCAGCGTGCTCCGGAAGCACTGCTGCTTTGTGAGCTTACAGCACACAGCATTGGGGAGCTAAACCAGGAAAAAAAATATTAATGCAACTGCATTTCCTCCATTAAAAGAAACCCTCCCCCCCAAAAAACCTAGAAGGGGCTCAACCAAGCTTAATGGAAGGAGTAGAAATGTGTGTCCTTGAAGGGAGGGAACAGGACCATGCTACCTATAACACAGGCCCACTCCCTAGCTTATCTAACTGCTATTTATGCATGCAACACCACAATGGAAAGAAAACTACCAAAGAGAGAACTCTGGAAAAGCTTCACAAATGCTAACCAGTCATGTACCGTCAGCTGAAACTTGCTGGAAGTTCAGAGAAAATTTCCTGGCTTTTAAGAGTCCTTCACTTGTCATGTGCTTATTTGACCTGACAGTCTTTGCGAGACACCAAGCGGAGCACTGCAGCGAGTCTCCTCCATCACCCACGTCACACACCTGATGATGGGGAGAGCTGGAACCTCAGGGCAACCCTGTGCTGGGCTCCCCAGAAGGTGCAAAAGCTGGACTGAAGACTGCAGACTAAAAAGAATGACTCCTCTCTCAGGACACGACATTTTTTGCACACCTTGAAAACAGGCTGCCGATAATTTTCTTCTTGTTTCTGCAGTACGTCACCCTGAAACCTTCAAAGCACCTTTCTTAGGGGGAATAACTAGGCTCACCTATTTTACTGATTAGGACACCATGGCACAGTGACGAGGAACAACATACCCAAGGTCACTCTGAGTAAGATGACTGGGATTCCCAGTTCAGTATTTTATTTTCTAGGCAGGACAGCTTTACAAGCATGTAGTCAGTTATTCAGCAGCCTATTTTCACAAGCTAATAAATGTTTTGGGTAATTCCCCTTATACCTTATAACAGTAGCAGATGCTTCAAAAGAACAAAACGTGACATATAGATAATAAAAATCTCTGCATCCTATATAAAAATACCTGAGTTGGGGACGGAACAGAGGGAAGTGAAGATGTTACTAGGACTCCTCACACAGGCTTGTTTGGTCCGTTAACACATGGTTTTGTCATCACCAACTAATATTTGTATACGCTGACGGCACATTTATGATGAGTTTTACAGACATGTCAAAACGAGTAGTAAAATGCAGCACGAATCCTACAAACCAGCTATATGCAGCACATGGAAAACAGAGAGACAAAATCGTCAGAAGAATTTTGAGTTGCAGTGGATGCAATTTAAGATTGACTCCCAGCATGTGGCACCAGAGACTTCAGGGGAAATTACCAGAAAGTCTGCAGTGGGTGTGTTATATGCACGTGGGAAGTTTTCCCCTACTCTTATGCAAAACATAACTATCGGTTTACATCCTGATTCAGACGAAAATCTCTGCAATTAGCAAGGAAATCTACCTGGTGTGATTGAATGATTTTATTACATTTATCTACAAAACTTCAAGGATTTTACCCTGAATTAAGATTCTGACACTAAAGTTCACCGATAGTCCCTGAATTAAACATGCACTTCTTCATTGATGCTGACAGAAATCACACAGACACAAAGTCCGCAGTATTAGGCTATGTATTTCACTGTGCATTTTCAAGTATTAAAAAAAAGCGCTAAACAAAAAGACCGCAAGTGCTCGTCAGCCATCATCAGTCCTTTTTCATTAAATTAAGAACCAAACTGTATTTCCACGGTGGTAATAAGTGAGGATAGCTGAGGCCTACGGAATATGTTTAACAGGAGTTGGCGGCTGTTCTGACAACTGGCCTAACCTGAATGGCCCTTAGAGTAAAATACCATAGAATGGCCCAAAGAATGGAATAGAATGGCACATAGAAT
>VZRU01008363.1:0-42271 GCA_013398155.1 Pedionomus torquatus
CACCATGCAGGTGTATTTATTTTTTTTCTTTAATTTTTTTATTTCTCATGTTTTGATGAGTTACAGGATTACATAATCTGCCCTGCAGAAGTGTGTTTGGTTTATTAAGTCTTTTGGAAGATACACTAATACAGATTGGAAGGAAATTGGGCCAGAAGCATGGCTGACTGAGAGGGAATCCAGATGTTGGAGGGAGATATAAAACATAAAGCTGTAGTGAGTTGGTCTGTGCAGAAGCAGTAGCAGGAAAAATACCTAGGACTCCTATCAAAGCTTTGACAGCTATGCTAACTCACTATAAGAATCCAGTATTTAAGAAAAAAACCCAAACAAACAAACCCTCAAAAACAAAACAAAACCCCAAATAACCAGCCCTCTCAATTGTCTTACAGTATACTGTAAGCAATACTGGCTGCTTTCACCCTCCCAACTTCCAGATACAGCTTTCAAAAAGATTCTTTTCTGTGTTTTATGGCATGCAAGCTCTAAATAGTGTTCTCCCCCCAGAAAAGTCGTGCTACTTTCATTTATGCTAAATAGAGGGTCTTTCTGGATTGGATCTGCTCAGGAAATTAAGGCAGCCACTAATAAATGTGGGCTTCCAAACCAACTGGCAAGTCAGCATAAAAACAATTCAGTATAGAGAATATGGAGGAATTATTAAAATATGGAAAACTTGTCCTAAAATGCTTAAGGAAAGCTCTTGACTGATACTTGTTGTAGTCTGTCTCACTTGTTGGAGTCTGCTCAATATGTCACTGTGGATATAACTGAAGTGGACTCTGGAAATCTGTGCTTTAGCAACAAAATGTACAAATTACAACTTGTAATAAATAAAATGGGAATACTGTTTGAGTAAGCTGTGTGTTATTTTTCTCATTCTGTCAACTGTTGCCAGGTCTCATGGTGGCTGTTCTGGATGTATAATCCATATGGACTGTGTCCCTTGAAGATCTCCTGTTAGCTGCCATTCACACACTAAGTCTTTCCCAGTCTCTCAGATTGAATTCCCCCCGCCCCTTAAGGGAAACTCTTCCTCCAAATGTGTACTTCTTTTTCTCCCTTCCCCTCCCCCAATAAAGTCTTCCACCCCTAAGAAAAAGGAAACAGCTGAGTGATTTTTTCAGACTGGAGACCCACAGATACTGATCGTTTGACAGCAGTATTTATTCACCTTGCATGCATTTTTATTTTGCGGTTCAGGATTGTTTCTGTGATCACATGAGCTTTTTATGGTGCTGAAGATTGTAGCTGCCTAGGAAGGAAGCTGGTGATAAAACAAAAACTTAGTTAACAGTCTCTGAAGGTGGCTACTCTGTAGATGGTGACAACTACAATATGTTCAAGGCTGGTTTATGCAGAGAGATCTGTGGGGTTTTTCTCTTTTCCTTGCCCCCATGTGATTACTGTGGTTTTCAGTAGGAAGCCACTAGTTTCTGCAGTCACAGGTGGGAAGGAAGGTAGTTGCTGGTAGATAATGTAAAGACATTTGAGTAAAAATAAGAAAGTGAACTCTTTTATGGGGGAAGGAGGTAGCTACACGTTTTACATATCTTTCAACATCTAACTTTATTGGCACTACTGGAAGTGGTCTGTTGCACATTAAAGCAACTTAAAGAAGTTGAATTTATGGATACAAGAATAGTTCTAGATTTCTTTTATCTCCTGTGAGTGTTTATAATTGTACTGAGAAAGGTGTTGCTGCCTTGGCCTGATGTGACTATAGTGTTGTGCCATGGCTGGTTTTCAGGACAGACTTGGGAAGTTGCAGAAGACAAAGTTGTGAAATGAAAAAAGTTGAAAGCTTGACTTCACTTAACGGGAAGGAAGTGTAGGAAATAGTTTTTGTTGTCTTTAATTTAGATAATAGAGAAAAAATATTATTTTGGCAGATAGTGCTGCTAATACATACATGGAAATTTGTAGGTTTTATAGTGATTTGCTGTTGTTCCCTAGTTGATCCCAGAACCACGTAGTTACCTCTGTTTCATCTGCCTGCTCTTTTCCATAGAATTGACATATTTCTGTAGTAGAAGAATGAAGTATGTGGTTTTATTACCTAACTGAGATACTGTTTGTTTCTATCTTTTCTATGTGTGGTAGGCCCTGTGTGAGTCCTGGTGGCTTCAGTTTTGTGACATTGCTTTTTTTTGTGAATAGAAAGAAGAGTCTCTTGATTTGCTTCAGAGGCAGATATTAAAAAACCTCATGTTTTTTCCTTATCTTAAAATTGGGTAGTTCTTAGAGGAATTTAAAGGCCTTATTACAATGTTGCTCTCCCTCCTGGATGAGGTAGTGAACTCTGTCATGCTATCTCATCCAGCTGTCCAAGAATTTCAAGATTTTAAGATAGGTGCAGCTACAGTGTATTTTTATCTCCATTCTTCACCCTCCTCCTCTTCCAAGCAAGACTATTTTAGAGAAGGGAAGAAAACCCTACCCAAAAACCCCAAATCCACAAAAAAAGCCAAATCAATGTTTCTGAGCTTAAATAAGGCTTATGATTATCTCTGCTGTAATAACAGGTGGTTTAAGTTTCATGGAGCAATTTTACAAAACCTGTGTGACTGTTGCAAAACACTTCAGAGGACACAGTTATAGTCAGCAACTCTTTAATTTGGGTAGATCAGCCTGTATTGTATGACAAAAAGGATCGTCAAGCTTTGTTTTGGAAGAAGTTATGTGTTCAAAATCAGATTTGTTCACATGTGCTTGCCCTTAGATTTCCTCATGATTCATAAGGGTGTTCTGGAAAATGACACAACTAAAAACATGTTGATGGGATCTAATCAATACCTCTGACATGTGGTTGGTTGTTTTTCAATTGAATCTTATTCCTCCGTACCTCACAGTTCCCTAGACTATCTGGTAGCCATCACAAGTTCCTAGACAATTCAGAGTATTCTAAAACTAGTAAGCAACTGCACCAACATGACAAATCTGTTGGCTTAATGCAGCATGATAGAATTGGAGGTTTGTCTGTTAGCCCAGACATGACCTGCCAGTCATTAGGAAAGCAACATGCTTACTTCCCACTGGGGGATGAAAGGTATCTGGAAGAGAAGCAAGGCCTGCCTTGCCTTGAGATGTCTGTGTTGTCATCCTCACAGTATTGCATGAGGAAAAATGAAGTTTTTGTAGTCATCTCTTCTGTCCCAAACCATTCAGATGTGTGTCCTTATTTTTGATGCTCTTCTCCATTTCTGCAGTCAAGTCACTCATGGAAAGCCTGTTACATGTGGGTTTCCATTTAGGCATGAGAGCTCTGGAACAAAATATTCAGTCTTTGGGATTATGTCAATCTTCCATTTAAATTGGATTCTTAGTTATTCATGGGGGAAGGGTGCAGATGAAGAAGTCCTGTTGGGCATCTGGAGGTTTGAGAGGACTGTTTCCGTAAGCAAAAAGAACAAGCTTGTTTTGTGCTTCTTTGAGATGCTTTTTTCCCCCTCATTAGTCAAAAGGATAAAGGCTGGTTTTGCCCAAAGGTTATTTAAAGTGATGCCTAAGTGTGTGAGATGAGAGCATGTAATACAACTAATTCCTGTTTGCTAATGGCATGCATCCCACTAAACATGGGCTGTCATGTACTTTCAGTCTCTTTCCTTGAGAAACAGCCAAGTTGTGGGTCCTATGTCTTTCTTTACCAAATTGTGTGCCTTTGGTGAAAACCTCAAGGAATAGAGGCCACTTTTTGGCAGATACACTCAAAATACCTCAGTGCAAGAGCTAGGGGTGGTAGTTGGGGATGTCGATGCCCTATCTGTTCAACTTTGTAGAAGTCTGGATTGTGAGCAAAGTTACAGAAACCTGTTCATTTGCCAGCTACAGCAACCCAGCATCCTTACGTGAATCCACCTCCTGTAATAAAGTGAGGTTTGCGATTTTCTCCAGTAAAGACGTCTACTGATGTTTACTGGTGGCAACATGCTATATTTTATGTAATACATAAAGGCATATAGTTGTTCCTAGAGAAACGCTGCTTCAGAACTGCGGCTTTTTAGCAAGCAGACCTCTTCATCAGCAGTAAAAACAAATAGCAACTTGTTTGCTGAACTGTGACCTGTTTTGGAGTGACAGTCTTGCAGCTTGCTGAATCGACAGCTGGGCTTACCACTGTGCTGCCAGTAGCTGAGAGAGTGTGCTTCACAAAGGCTTTGGAAGAATACGTTTGTTTTCCTGCACTGTTGTTATTTCTCAGCAGGTTTTCAGTTGCTGCTCCCCCACTTTTCATAGCCCTGAAGCTACCCAGACTGTTACTGTTCCGAGTTAGTTTCTAATACACCTTCTTTAAATATCCTTAATCAAAGTTGGAAGACTTGAATAATATTTGATAAAATGAAAAAAATCAATGAAAAGTTATTTAGTAAAGCTTTTTGAGTTCTGTGGTATAGCTAAGTGATTTCAATGTGACTTTTTTTTTTTTCCTGCTTGAATCAACTGATCAACCTTTAGTTAGGTAGAAAAAAACTGTGGAGGTTTTTTTAAAGGAGGTGGGCATATAAATACTTTCTTCAGCTCTTCTTTATAATAATAATTCGGTATTCTGCAGATGAGTTATGTGAGTTTACATCAAGAATAAAAAGGAAAATTATGCATCTTTTCTGGATGAGATGGTGCAAGTTGTGAGGATTAAATGTTTGTCCAGACGTATTATCTCTGAGATAAATTTTGATAAACATGCTATAAAACATTCTTGGCTGGCACAAACTGTATGTTGGTGTCTGTGGCGATGGAGGTTTAAACTAGTTTAGTTTAAATCCTAGCAAGCAGCAGCTGAAACGCTGCCGAATGACCTTTGACATAGGGACCCATGAATGCCCCAAGTATGATTTCACTTTCACCACGTTCTTTGTGAATCTGAATGCTTGTCAAATCAGATGTGTGTTTAGACCTTTTCACTGAATGTGCTTGGAGGGAAAGAACAAAGCCTGGGGTCAACTTGGCATAATCCCTGCGTTTATCTTTATTCTATTATAGTGGCTTGTGGGGGATGGAGTAACTATTCTCTCTAAGGTGAAAGTGCAAGTAGAGTGTAGGTAGGCTATCCGTCTTTTCTTCCAGACTTTCCCAACAACCTAGCTGGTCTCCCGTGATTTACTTGAATTATTGTACAGCTGACTAGGCAGATTGCTGGTTGATCCATGTGATCTGCTATTTGTTCTATCCATAGCTATTTTGTAGCTACTACACCTATCCGCTGATGTAAACAAACACATATAGCATGTCCTGAGTAGCACAGACAGAACTGGGTCTGTGTTTTGTTTTTTGAACAAAAAAAACTTGAATGGTGCTTTGTTCTCCCCAGTGGAGATGGGACAGGAAATAACGTAGATTTTAGTGCTACAGATGCTTTTGCTGCAGTGCAAATCATCATCTTACTTTAAGAGATCAACAGCTTAGTATACTGTATGGTACATATGTGTTTTTTGCTTCTGCACGCTGTTAGTCATACTCCAGTAAGGAGTGACTAAGTCTATTATTACCCATTCAAATTGGGAAAGCCTTTGTCTCTAAGGGAAGAACCGTAGAGTTCTGCTAAATGATTGTTACAGACTTTTTGCAGTATTTTTAGGTTTTACTCCTGTGGTAGATTCGCTTCACAATACAGGATTGTTTCTATGTGGAGCTGGAGTGGTCTGAATCTGCAAACGAGCTATTGTGCGGTAAAGTACAAGTGGGTGGAGGAACTATATGACAAAAGGCCTAGTTACCTTTACAGTTTGTTCGCTGTACCTCATGCACTTTGTTTCAGAAGAAAAGCACTATTCAAAGACTTGGGTATAAGGAGGCAGTCTTTCACACGAGGCTTGTGGGAAATTTCTCTACGACTTGTGGGTTTTCATCTTGTGTAGATTTACCTTGCGCCTTCTGAGGCTTTGCCCGAAAGGGCTTAGCAGGGCTCTGGAGCCCCCGCACCGCACAGGGTGAGCGCTTCCTAATCTGACACTTCAGCCAGTATTTTCCACCTCATGTGTGCACTTCTCTGGGTTTTTCTTCTGTTTCCTTTTTAATCAAGGGTTGCAAAGTTTATTTTTAAGTAAAGACAGATTTTTGTTGGTTTTTAAGGACTTCCAAACTGGACTATAACGTGCCCTCATTAATTTTAGAGATTAAAAGCAACAAGGAGATCTCTTTTCCTTTTTTTTTTTTTTTTTTTTTTCTATTTTTTTTTTTGGAAAAAACCCCTAAGAGTCATTTTGAAAGCATGAGTGAGCTTTTTTATTTTTCAAACTAAACTTTGAAACTTGGTGTTCTCTGTGTTAAATCTGCAGCTCCCCTTCAGCTTCCACACATTTCACTGTTTACTTTCTCTTTTTGTAGCTCAGTGGGTAAGTGCTTAAAAACCTGCTCATTGTGCTTGAAAACAAATGTACTTCACTCAGCACCCAGTTTTCAGGTGTAAAACGCTTTCATACAAGGCCTTGCTGATGAGCCGGATGGTTTTGAGGTTTGTGTTTTTTTAAAGGAGAATTGAGTTATTTCAGTCCACCTTGGAAGAGAGGAGGAGTGCTCTGGGGAGAGCAGGGCTCTGCTTTTCTTGCCTGACCCAGGTGAGCTGGGGTGGCTGACGATGAGCAGCTGCTCTGCTGCTGGACATGAACACCCCGAGCAGGGTACTGCTTCCATCGCAGAAGGAACTGAAGGAGCCCTCAGCCCCACAGGTCATAGCCCAGCACACCAGCTGGAACTAACAGGCTCCAGCCCGGCAGAGTAATTTTAAAATGAAGTAGTGGAGGCCTGGACCTTTGCCCACGTTAGCTGTCTGTGCTATGGAGGCTCTAGCCACTGGCAGGAGGGCAGAAGAGGTATTTCGGGTTAGGAAACAGTCTGATAGGGTTTCAGTAATGGCTTTCATTCCTTGTTAGCTGCATCCTTTCAAGTTTTGCATGTGTTGGAAGGAGACATTTTCAGCTTCCAGTCTGCTTAGTGCTTCCAAAAACTCAGAGCAGTTCTGGGGAACCTGCTGTCATCATCATCCCTTGTTGGTTTAAGGAATAAGTTTAGAGCCTTTGTTCAATGCTGCCAAGATAATTTTGCTCAGAGTCTCAGACAGCCTGGGGAGCATGGTGTGCTTTTCTCTGTGAGTTCCCCCCTCAGTTTGTTCACCCTCCCCTTTCCTATTGCAACCCCCTGTACTCTGCTTCTTTGGATGTTGCACTTATATATATGAGTGTCACCAACCTGCATCCAGAAGCCTACATTTCCAACTGTAGTGTTTTCTTTGCATGCTTAATTTAATTGTGCCACATTAATAGTAGCAAGAACTTGCATCTTAAATCTCCCTTACTCTTGCAGGCTGTAAAGGAGTAAGTTATATCTAGAATATTCACTTACAAATATATGCCACGATGTTTACTGTTTCACAGTACAGCAAAACTCTGAACAATTCCATCACAGTTGAGTGAAACTGATACATGTTTTTCAGAGCTGTTTATGAGCTCTCATCTACTAATCTTGGGTACTTGTAAATAAAACCATAAAATCCTTTGCTTGTATTTATTTATCAGAACTAAAAGGCAGCAGTCAAATGTTCACTTTTGCAATATCAATTTTTTTTTTTTTTAGTTGGTAAACCAAAAATGCTTTCTTAAAATGCTACTTATATTGTTATATAATAGCAGCTTTTCTTCTCTTGTATCTGCTTCTTTCCTCTTCTGTCAGGCTATGAAACTACATGCAGTTTAAGAATTTCTATTTCCTTTATGTTCTCCTTTTTCAAACTGTTTCAGTCTTGAGATGTTAATGGAAGTTTTCTAGTAACTAATACTTCCATGGCTTGTCTATTGGCTGTAACGTCTGCTGTGTTCTCTTGGTTGTGTTTTTTTAACTTATACTGGTGTGAAGATGGGATTTGAGAATCAGCTCTACCAGCTGTGAAGTGAAAAGGCAGAACTGGAGGAGCAATGCCGAAGGAAACAAACCTACTGTTTTGTACCTGGTTGCAAAGTAGTACATCTCCTAGTTGCTCTAAGGATCTTCTAGGAAGGTTAAAATAACTGTTCTTCTGCCAGCTTCAGGTGGAAAGACAAGCAATAGAGAGATCAAGCAATAGAGTAAATTAACGGCAGAGCAGGCAACAGACAATCAAACCTGCTATTAAACAGCATTTCTTAAGTGATCTGAATACTAAAGAGACAACAGTGCTCTTGTTTTTTAGAACTTATACAATGCTAAAAATCCATCACAGAAACAGCAAAACGATCTAGCTGTGTGCTGCTGCTCTAATTTCACTATCGATCACAAATGCAGTTCAGTTTAAAGAGGCAGCCCTATACTTCAGTAATACCAACAGTTGACAATTCAGGAATGTAAACTTAACATGTCTGACCTTACATTTCTCCTACTGTCCTAAACACAAGTGCCTGGAGGAGTAGATGAAGTCTAATGTGTCTTAAAGGCTGTCTGATTTGGAATAGTTTAGACCATAAAGGCACAGGCAAAAGTATGTTCAAGCCACAGTTCCTTGCATAATAGCTGACCAGAAGCCTGCCATGTAGGGGTCCTTCAGCTCATCTGCCCCTACAACTTGCCGCTCTGCAGAATCTTCATGCTAATTTGGAAAGCCTGCTTTCCAAGGCCTGGAGCCCACTGGTGTACAGCGTTCCTTCAAACTGTGCTGAAATCTATATTTGCAGTATTGCCACTAAGCCCCACTGTGGTTTTGAGCTCTTAAAGAATGTGTGTTGAACATGTGAACCGCCTCATCTTAAAACATGAAAGAAGTAGTTTCCCTCTGCCCGGAGACAGTGGAGTTGAGCACTCTAGCACACCTGGCTACTGACAACCCCAAGATTTTTTGCTCTTACTTTAAGCTTTAGCTGAATATTACAGTTTGGTTATGCTGTAGAATACATTATTGTGGAAGGAAAACTAGAAGTTACTTCACCTGTTCATTTAAAACTGGCTTTGATCCTATTTAAGTAGCAACCACGAAAGACTTAAATGAGTTGACAGCTCTGCACTGCTAGTACTGTGGAATTGTTTTCTGGGGGGTTTATTTGTTGGTTGGTTTCATTTTTTTCCCAGAGCCAATCACATCCCAGTAGTTAAGAGCGAATACAGGGCAATCAAAATAATTACAAATTTAGGTGGTCATGTGAAATAACAGAAAGTTTGCTACTGAGAATGACTTGACAAAGTATTGGATGAAGGAAGTACAATTCCAATAAGCAAAGGAAAGCAATAGCCCTGCTGATCCTGATGAAATCTTAGTAAAAGTGTTCAAATAGCAGATTTTGTGAGTCTTCAAGAAGACAGAACAATGCAGAATCGATGTCACTTGTTTACAGCAATTTTTCATTCAAATCTTACTGTATCTGCTGCTTGAATCTATGCTTCTACGTCCTGGTCCTTGACTGAAAATCATTCCTGGTCAAGCCAGCAGGCAACTTAGAGGAGGAGGAACTAATCAATTGAAGAGAGAGGTGTTGGTCATCGTCTACCCTGGACAGTCATGCTCACCAAGAAAGCTGGTTACAGATGAGTACCTCAGTAGGCCAACTGTTGGCATCTCAAGGGTCGAGAACGTAGTCTGTGCTTTTGCTCTTCTGTCCTTTTCTGCAACTGTGTGATATTGAAGGAAAGAGAGAAGGATGTTAGCCTGCATACATGTGAAATGTGATTACAGCGTTATTCTGTGCAACAATTGATGTGATCCTTTGCTGTGTTAACAAGTGGATCTATGGAAGGCACAGGATGGAGAGATTATCCTCTGTATTTATTTTATCTCGCAGTTGGGACAGATTAAGAACAAATGGTCAATTTGCAGCAATTAAGGGAAGTGGTACTTTGTTGTCATACTGTAGCGTCTGAGCATGCCCTAATTCAATTTCTCCTGGCTTCTGTAGTGTAGGGTTTTTTCTTTTTTAAAAAATAGATATTTTTTTTTTCTCAACCTTTATGCATTTAGTTTTCTAGTTTATAAGTCCAGCGCTACCTATATATATATATAACAGCTGGTGAAAAATGTTACACAACTACAATGCTTGCTTATTAAAAAGAGAAATCCTTGTCAGCCCTTCCCTGCTCACACAGTTCATGAATGAGGGATATTTTCCCTGATGAGTTGTGTGCTGGAAATCGTTCAGATGTGTTGCTATTTTTGAAGACAACTTTTGTAGGGCAGAATCTCTCCCTCCTTATGTATATCTAGAAACCATTTGCTTTTCATGCAGGCTGAAACTTGTATGGAACGTAGCCTAGGAACTCAACTTGTGTTCTATTAGTGGGCTTTCTTATTATACCAAGTTGCATTTTTCTCATGAGAGTCCTTGTTGAGAAGAAGATTTTTAAAAAGACCATTCTCTCAGCAGTTGCTTACAGCATGTGTATGTTTGGCCTATCAGCATGTCCATGTACTTTGGCTGTCTAAACTGTTGGGTTGGCTTGCAGACTAGAGCACCTAATTTTAGATGCCAGGGTGTGAGCTCATTGCCTGTGCTCCCATTTTAGTCTGCAGAGACCTAGTCAGTGAACCTGAAGAGCTGTTCAGATGACTGAACATAGGTATCTGCTTTTGGATGAGCAGAATACTTCTTTAGATACCGTTGATTATAGTAGGAACTTAGGCAGCTAGTTGACTTATAAATTCTTAAATCTAGGTTTTCTTACCAATGATACATGTCTCACCCAAAGGCTATTTTTTTTTGTTTCAAACAGCTGAAAAATAGTTTGATGTTCTTTTTGCTTTTAAAACTCCCCTTGTGAGTTATCTCCTGTGTTACTTTTCAAAATAATAGCCATGGTTAAATTCCTGAGTGCTAAAAGCTACCTCTTGAAATGATTCCTATCTCAATGCTTTCTCTAACAGTCTGATCTTAGGTATCTTTCAGTTCTCTGGGATGCATGCGCTGGTATCTCAGTTCAGCTGGGAAGCAGGCATCCTGCCTTCCCTCTGCCCCATGCACCTCCCTTCAGAACATCTTGGTGCTGAGCTGTAGCTGACCGATCAGACTCAGGTGAGGTTTCTGCTGTCTCATAATGGGAAACGAATGAGCTTCTTGCAATCAATATACTCTCTTGCAGTCTTGCTAGGAAACAGCAACGGAATTGTTCTGTTTTCTCTTATTCAGTTGCATGTGCTATCAGAGTTGGTTACAACTAGTTTTTTAACTTGAAATGTTAATTTCTGTTAACTTCTGTTACTTAAAGAGTGCTTTTGTACTGAATTAATGATCTCAAGTGAAACTGATGTGTGGGGCATTGCAGTGGACAGGTTTGGTAATGCAAAAACCTGCTTGAAGTGTGAGATGTCACTATGAAGAACCAAGATACTTTTTTTTTAATAACAGTGAGTTTTTCTGTGCAATTGCATTGAGTTTAATGTGGTTAGAGTGATTTCTAGTTGTTTTAGATCAAGGAAGAGTTAATTGTCTAACCGAGCATCTTGGACACAAAAGTGTCTTTTCTTACTTCTATGTTAGTTATTCCTAGTATATTAATACTTAATTTTTAAAGGTTTCTTCATAGCCACAGAACTGGATATGCAGACAGCTTGGATTTTATTATGTCCTAGAAATTGAGAGTGTTCACAAACCACAGGATATAGTCTGTACATAATTAGTGAAGTGATGGGGGCAGGGGCACAGACAAGTACCTGAAGAATGGTGCCTAAACAAATGTATGGGTTTAGTTTTGTGCAAAACCCTAGCTGAAATTCTTGCATCTTTTATTGTTTGTACTGTACAGTGGTTTACAGTCTTTTTGACTTTTTTATGGAGGTGAAGAGACTTACGTTAGGACAGAGTAGGTTTGCACCATTGCAATAAGTTAGTGCACTGGTGAAACACACAGTAGGTATCCTGTAGGGATTCAGCTTGTAACCATCTCTTGTAAAATCTCAGATTCCAAGGTCAAGTGATGGGATTGTTTGAACCATCCCTTCAGGTGTAGATTTCTCAGGAGGAGACTAAGAGGGGACTGTAACTCTCTTTTCTTTCAAAATTCATGCTGTTTTTTTCTGTTTTTTCAATAGATACAAATTCATGCAGCCTGACAAGTATCCTTGTGCTTCTTTCTCTTTCTTCCCATAACTGTATCAGAGAAGTATCTGTCTACTTTGAACCAGTGATTTTTTTCTGTTTCTTCTGTTGTGGCTTTTACTTGAGAATTGTCAGGTGATTCAAAATTCTAGATGAGCTAAGGCTATGCGCATAACTATATTATAACTTTTACACTAATTTCTTCAAATTGCTATTGAAAAGAATTAGTTTAATTTCATGGACTAACCATAATATTAATCTACTTCTGCAGAGATCAAAATTTCTTTAAGTTATATAAGATCTATTAGAAGTCACCACATTCCTTCAGTAGTCTGAAAATGCGATGTTTAAGTGAAAATGGTCTACACTTAGTGTAAATTTTAAGAAGTCCTTAGGAAATGCCTTTTTTTTTTCCAGAAACATATTTTTAGTTATTGCAGGTATTCTTTTGAAGCATTCAAATTCATGTTTGATAGATAAATTTATGAAATGTAAAACAAATAATTTGTCCAGTACGTAGCAGTAAGTGAGGTTATCTGCTCAGAAGGAATCTTCACTCACCACCTTTTCATATTGACCTTTTGGAGATTTCAGTCTTGAATAGCTAGCTTCAGCTGAAGTGTAATTACAGAAGACACTAGCAAGTTCTTCGCAATGTAGTTGCTTCCTGCTGTTATTGTGTGCATACCTTGGAAAAGGTGGTCCTGAAAGGTGTTGAGAGAAGGGTGTTGAGATTCGTGGTAGCCAGCTGATTGTAAGCTTCCAGGGCTCTCAGAAATGGCTCCTTGTTTTCAGGAAAATGCTAAGGAAGGGGAACTGCAGATGTATATGTCACTAATGAAGACCACAGCTAGGATATCATGCCTGCTTCTTGTGCCAGCGCTTCAGAATGGTAGCGTAGCATAGCAGCCCTGAGGAGAAGGACTTGGGAGTGCTCCTGGATGAGAAACTCAACGTAAGCTGGCAGTGTGCGCTGGCAGCCCAGAAAGCCAACTGTATCCTGGGCTGCATCAAAAGAAGTGTGACCAACAGGTCACGGGAGGTGATTCTGCCCCTCTACTCTGCGCTTGTGAGACCCTGCCTGTGTCCAGCTCTGGAGTCCTCAACAGAGAAAGGACATGGAACTGTTGGAATGGGTCCAGCAAAGAGCCACAAAGATGATTAGAGGGATGGAGCACCTCTCCTATGAGGACAGGCTGAGGGAGCTGGGGCTGTTCAGCCTGGAAAAGAGAAGGCTCCGAGGAGACCTTCTAGCAGCCTTCCAGTGTCTGAAGGGAGCCTACAGAAGAGCAGGAGAGGGACTCTTTGTCAGGAAGTGTAGTGATAGGACAAGGGGTAATGGTTTTAAACTGGAAGAGGAGAGATTTAGATTGGATATTAGGAAGAAATTCTTTCCTGTGAGGGTGGTGAGGCACTGGAACAGGTTGCCCAGAGAAGTTGTGGATGCCCCATCCCAGGAAGTGTTCAAGGCCAGGCTGGATGGAGCTTTGAGCAACCTGTCTAGTGGGAGGTGTCCCTGCCCATGGCACGGGTGTTGGAACTCAATGATCTTAAAAGTCCCTTCCAACTCTAACCATTCTATGGTTCTATGATTCTATAATATGCAGGAAAGATTGTGTTCATAATAAATCAAAACCCAACCAAACAACATCAGCAACAACAAAACAAAATAAAACCACCACCATCCCCAACAAAAATCTTACATAAAAATTGCAGTAAAACTATTAGTGCTGAGAATGAAGAAGCATAGTTTGAGTTTACCCAAAACAAATGTAAGGAGTTTTGTGAAAAGTCTTACAGCTCAAAGGAAGGAAGATGAGAAAGCTGAAGTTGGGTAATTCTAGTAGGCAAAGGTAGATATATGTTGCTTCTAAGTAGTTACTTTTAGCATAGCTTCTGCTTCTATGTGCCACATCCTAAAAGACAGTTACAATTGGGGAATTTAACAAAAGTTGCCTTGTGAATTTCTAAGTTAATTTCCTAAATGGGCTTAAAAAGAAAAAGCCTTTCTAAATAGCAGGAACTGTGGACTTCTTGAGTTGGCGGGTGAAACTTCTGTGATCTGTGCTACTCAAGATGTAAGACTAGATCATTGTGCCTGTATCTGTTTTTTAACCAGGGGTGAGGGGAACACAGTTCTTTACACATTTGTGAATGAATTACAGTCTAGGTACAAAATTTCCAGTATTCTGAGAAACTTTTCCAAATACTGGTTAACTTCAGAAAAGTTATTAAAAACTTAATGCAATTTAGTTAAAATGCATGCAAAGTTTGGAAACTTTCTCAAAGTTTGGAAAACATATACAGCCTTTTTATTAAACGTTCTCTTAGATGATAACTTGACTGTGTATGTTCCATACTATGTTTTTGCTTAAAATGAGTATGCCTGTGTCCCTCTTTCATGACAGAAGTGCATTGCTGTGAAAGAGTTGGTGAGTAGCATTGGTGTCTCATGGTTTTCTACAGGTAATGCTGGGGAAATCTGAGAGATGTTAGAGGATTGTTATTTACATCGACAGGCAAATTGGGAAGTGAATTAATAGCTGATTCTTATGCCAATTTCATTATTGTGTTGTGTATGATGTCAAAAGGGTTGTAGAAGGTTGCCTGGATTCTTGGGTTTATATCAGGAGAACAGCAAGTAAAACATCTACTCGGGTAGAACTGTACATTATTTGCATTATTTATCTGTTCAACTATCAGACCTCTGGATTTTTGAATAATGCACCTGGCTGTACTTTCTCTAGGGGCTAGATGCTGCCATACTCACTTTCTCAGTCGCATGTGGAGCAGACTGCCCACAGTAACCTGAAGGTGCTCTTGATCTACACCTGCTATCCCAGATTGCTTTCAACCAGGTTGTTGTATGGGGAAGANTTGTATGGGGAAGAAAAATTAATAGTCCCACCATACAATGTATTAGTTGCTGTTGGCTGCTGAACGCACAGCAAGGTGTGTACTGTTAACATCCCTCTGTTACAAGACTATCTTTTCGCCCCAGATGTTTGAGTATGTTTTTGAGGCTTTAAACATGATATACTGTTGACTGGGGTGGAAGGGGAAGGCATGTATTGCTAATGCTGCAGATCTTTTCTGCTGGTGGTTGATTGGAATAAGTGATGAAGGCGATTGTTTGATTCTTGCTCATGTGCCCATGCACTTTAAACCTCTGCCATTACCAAGAAAGGCTGCAATTTCACTTTTTTAGCACTGTGCAGACCTAGTACTAGATTTTAAAGCAAACACCACCATCACGTCCTGTGTGTGTTTCTGTTCCATCAGGTAGATATTGCATCTTCCAGGAGGGAAAGCAGTTGCTGTGATTCAAATGGATTGTTAAGGAGAAAGGAACTATGCTTGTAGCCAGCATCTATGCAACTCTGCAGTTGCCAGCTATTTTGCAAAGTGATGATGATGATGTAAAATTGTCATCTTTTTTTCATCCCTCTCTTGAATACACTTTTCAATAGGCTCTTGCTAGTGTAGTTGGTAGCCAGTGTATAACGAAGGTAACCTGCAACGCAGCAGATCCAATGTACTTGTTTTCTTCTGAGCTTGTTTTCTGCTGAATGTGTGTGCTCTTTGGTTACGTACTCTATGCATTCCTGAGGTGCCTGGCCTTCTGGAAGCACAGCCCAAGCTGACCCTTAGCTGCACAGCTGGCAAATGGCACTGGTGTTGGCCAGGATCAGCTTTGAAATGCTGCCAGCCCCAGGAGACTGTCTGCTTTCTGTATTGTGCAGTTGTCGTCTGGGGGACTCTACTTGGTGACAGTAATACTGTATGAGATTACTCCCAACAGATCAAACCACGTCTGCTTTACTGGATATGAACAAGTAATATTTCGTAACTGAACTGTATAACATCTTCCTGTAAATGAAACAGAACAGAGGGTTTTGGGGAGGAAGACCTACCTGATGAGGGATACCCACATGCACTGAAATTCTGTTCAATGTAGAATGTAGTTCTTCTCTGAGGTCAGTGAAAAGTTACATTCCATCTCAATCACTGATTGCACCTCTACAAATTACTTTGCTGCAAGCAACAGAGTTACAGTTACTTTGGTTCAGGAAATCTGCTTCTTTCCTAACTTGATAAACTCTTGGAAAGAACAGATTTACTTAAGGTGTAGTCTGCCACACACAATACGCAGCATCAGCTTTCCACAACTGCATCTTGTTTGAGTTGGAATCTCTGTAGGAAGTATATCCTACTTGAATTTATTATATTTTTGTTAGTTTTGGGAGAGTGTTCTTTTGCCTTCTCAGCTAAAAAAATGTAATTTCAACAGTATAAACCAAAAATATCATCAAGTTCTGGATGTTTTAGGGATTTTAATGCAACTGTTCTGTCCCATGTGTAGAAACATACATGACAGCAAAATTTGTATTTTGTGAATTGATTAGACTTATTTCTTCTTTTGGAGGATGTGATCTGTTGCATCCTTGTTGCAGTAGTGTGTAACAGTACTTGACCTGAATCAAGACTGGCAGTCTGATGGTGTAACACCAGCATTTAGGTGTTGATCAGGTGCATAGAAAAAGAATCCAGGATCTATGCTAGAATAACTCAACTCAAGTTTAGACCATGCTGCATCCATTTCATGCCAAAAGTCCTCTTGAGTTAACTAAATATTTCCTTGTGGTTTTTTTTTTTTTTTTTGGTATTTTTTTTTTTTGGTTTTTTTTTTTTTTTTTGGGTTTTTTTTTTTGTTTTTTTTTTTTTTTTTGGGTTTTTTTTTTTGTTTTTTTTTTTTTTTTTGGGTTTTTTTTTTTGTTTTTTTTTTTTTTTTTGGTAGTGTTTTATTTTGGTTTTTTTTTGTTTGTTTGTTTGCTTTTTGCCCCTTCTCCTAATTCTTGCATCCCTGCTATGCTTTTTCACATTGTTTGGGTTTTTTTGTGTTTATATTGCAAAGATAATGACAAGCGGATGCTTTTGGGGTTTGAGACTCAAGGGGACCTTATTGGTTTTAGAACTGTGTGGGTTTTTTCCCTTTCTTTCCTTTTCTCTCAGTCTTCTCTTTCCCCCTGCTCCCTTGCCAGCTTAACTGGAATGTTCAACTCTAGCAGTGGTCTAAACCTAATTTCTGGTGAAGTAAGAAAAAGCTTCTGCCAGCTATGCAAGTGTAGATCTGTACAAATTGCTATTTGTGATGAATATACTAGATGCACAAATATTAAATTCAGCCTTGGTTTTGTTTTAGGGTGGTGTTCAGGAGTTAAACTTGTAACATTTTCAGTAAGGTCAGTAATGACTCACAACGGTCCTGTAATAATCATGTAGAATTGTATTGTATTTGTATGTGAAGGGCTAGGGACATCTGTATTAAATAATTGTTGTAATGGGAATCTATTTGCACTATTTAAATATGTTCTTGTTATTTTGAACAGGTCAGGAAAATATATTTTGTTTTTAAAGTAAAGAGCAAACCTGTTGGTTACAACTTCGGTAGTTTCCTTTCTGCCAAGTAACAACAGCAAGTTCCTGTTGCCGTGGAATCAAGATAAAAAATTAAATAACGACAGTCTTCGTAACTGATAGGCATCGCTTGTCCTGTGACTAGATTAATTGCTAACGAAAACATCATATCTGTCAGTGATTTCCTTTGAGGTATATCAAGCAATTTTTAGTGAAGTCTGTTGTGTGTCTGCTGGAGTCTGGACAGCTGGTCACTATTTTCTAGTGGCTATTTTGCATCACCAAAGCAGAGTTGCATGATGAGGGACCTTAAAGACTTATATGGTCTGTGCTTGTTTTAGTAGAGCTGTTTAGCCAAGTGAAGCAGCTTCAAATGTGTCCAACAGCTTTTGGGTAGGTTTGAAGCGTTTCCAGAGGAGTAACTTTTGAAAAGGACTCATGAGGAATTTCTTTTAAATGCTTAGCAATGTTTTTGATAGCCTGAGCTGTAACAGTTTTATCAGCAGAGAAAGCAGGCAACTGTCAGGAATGGTTTGTAAAGTTAATGAATGTTAAGGGAGAGGAATAAGTTCTATTCGGATGAGAATTTCTTACCCTCAAACTGTTAGCACTACCATGGATCCAGCCCCCTGTTTAACCAGTATGAGAAGCAGGGAACAAATGCAGGTTTTGCCCCAAGCTCACAATGTGTAGAAGTCTGGGAAAAGTCCCATAAAGAGAATTCCTATAGCTCTGTGCTTCAAAAAAAGAGAAACAAACACAACCCAATTTAAAATGAGATTGAAACAGACCATGAAGCAAGGTAGTGCAAAGATGTCTGACAGACTGTTTTGCAGCTCATTTCCAGGCAAAATGTGTGGCATTTAGCTGGTGGTAAGAAGCTGTTCAGACTCCAGTAATTCAGGGTTTCAGAATCTAGGCATTCACATTTAGAAGTAAATATCACTGGTGTTAGTTTTGCTATATCTGATTCCAGATTGCCACATGCTATTGTTATATTAATAAGTAGCACAGCCAACCAAATATGTTATGGCAAGAGGCACTGTTGAAGGCTTCCACTGTTATTCATGGAGGTGAGCTCTAAATGAACAGCTCCATTTGTGTTCTCAACTGGAGAATACAACTTTGCTATTGTACTTTCAGTAAGTCAAACTTGAAAGTTCTTACATTGTTGAGGCAGCAGCTTTTTGGAGATTGTAGTTCAGCTTGTTAAAAAAACTGTGTTTTAAATAACCAGACTTCTTGAAATGTTGTGATACTTGTATGTTATTGAACTATAAAAACATATTGTACTGCCTCCACCCCTTCTTTACAGTCTATCCCTGGCGTAAGACAGACAAAATCAGTAATTGTTTTCTATGATACTGTGCCATCAGTAGTTTCAGTGGAGAGGACTACTGCAGAGCTAATTGCAGCCCTGAGAAGCTGAGCTAGTTATGTTTTGGCAGTGGTTTAGTATTTGTATGGATGCCTTTTTGGCATACACAAAAGGCACCCAAGGACTGTATTATCCAGACAATACTAATCTGGAAACGTGTGACTTCTTAGATGTTTTTTGCTCTTCTCCCAACTTACTCCACTTTTATGAATATTAGTGGAGGGAGGAGAGAGAGGACCACAAGGAGGGGAAGTTATTTCTGTTTTAGCTGTTGAACTCAACTTCTTGAGGTGTAGGAATGATACTTAGCCTTATCTTGAGTGGGCATTCCTGTGGTTCTTTTATTGTGCTCTAGATGCTTTTAATGGCATGCTCAACAATTCACGACAAACTTTCTGCACAGAAATATCTTCAGAAGCCAAGTTTTTAAATTTGCTTCTGTTATTTAGTCTCAGACCTTTCTATTAGATAAAGGGTAAGCAATTTCAAAAATAGCCTGTCCCAAGGTGAGAGTATTTTCTACAGATAACTGTTTGGTCTTCTGTTAGGAGGGGAACTCCCTCTTTTAGGGCATCTCAGAAATAACTTTCAGTAAGATCAGGAAAGTAAACACCGAGATATACTCTTGTCCAAGAACTCCAAGTACTGTTATGTAAGTCACTTGGAATAAGAAATAAAGACAGAGTTGGTAGAATAGGTTGTAAACCCAGAATCTGCTGCTGCATGGTGATATGTCTCCTCTTCAGCAAGTATATGGTCATATGCTGTATGGTTTCAAATAGGTGTGTATTCTGAATGCTTTGAAAACAGAAGAGTTTTGGCTGTTCCTGAAGTATTAGGCCACCATAGTATTTGGACAAAAAGCTTTGAAACACAGCCACCTGTTCCCAAGTTGCTTTACGGAACCAGTTATTTCACATTAACCCATGTAGATATCTAAGCAGATTTATGCAGTGTATTCTTATAATGTGTCTTTCTAGTACTAGAAATCTAGTACTTAGATTCAGTCAGTGTTCCAATAGGTCATCTAGGAATGGTCAAATTCAGAGCCATGAAGTAAACAAGATGGATTTCCTCATCCCTGTAGCGTTGCAATTCCTGTGCACTTCCAGTTCTGAAACTTAGTTGCCTTTTCCCCAGTATGGAAGCTTCCACAGACTTTCCTCAACCATTATTAAATATACTGAAAGTAACTTACTGTTTTTCTTCGAAAAAATCTGGCCTAGAGGAGGAAAAAGTCCTTATCCTGATACTGAAGTACTTATTGTAAAGTACTTCTTTGCTAATCTGTGCAAATCAGAATGATTCTCTTGGTAAAGCTTTCAATGTGTTCCCTCATAATTGTCATTCCTGTTCTGTTAATAGAAAGATTTTTTTGTGTTTGTTTTGAAGAATGAAAGAGATTTCTGCAGTTAAATGCAATTAACTCAATTTAAATGCACTATTTAGAATGGAAAACAATTGGCTTAATAGATGGATTTAATTGTGAAGTGCAGAAGACTTGTCTGGGAAGCTGTGGATGGGAGGAAATTAAGTTGATGTTGAAGCCATCTGCTGGTGCCTCATCCCAAAGCACTGCTGGACTTCTGAGAAAGTAGGACACCAAAACCAAGATAGTAGTGTACTGAAAACTCATCCTGGTTACAGTGGTTTCAGTGGTGTTGGTAAGAGGTGTGCCAGCGATACAGCTTTGGCAGTAGAAGTTCCCTAAATCATATAGGAGTTTATCTTGAGTAAACTTTGATTTTCCTGTAACACATTTGGAGATAATACGAAAAGCCAGTAAATATTAGAACTGCTTGCTTTTTTTAGGTGGGTCATCGCTTGGCTGGTCTTGGCGGCAAAGCCTTCCATTTACAAATCTTACACTGCAGAGAGTGGAACAGGATTCTTGAGCCCATGGAGCATGGCCTTCCCCCTGCCCATGGGTCTGAAGGCTGGTGTAGTGTGACCTCCCTTTTGTGCTGGAGTACAGTGTCTCCAGTGGCCGTCTCACCCACTGATTGTACGCAAGAACTGAGGGCTGTGCCCCAATAAAACTGCAATTTTGGAGAACCAGGCTTTTCTCCAAGCCTGATTAACCATTAGTGTCTCATCAATTTAATTTCTGCTGTGTCATGCCCTTTATTTTAATAGCCATGATTCACTACAGCCTATTTTGCTAGATCCAAATAACAGCCTTCACTCGGTCATGGCCGCGTAGAGGCTGTAGCTGTGCGTGGCGTTGGGTTACTCACGAGAGGAAGGGTGTGGAGGAAATGTGATAGGGCTTGACAAATGGCCTGTAACCCTGTTAGCCTGAACCTGCCAGAACGTACACGCATAGCCAAGGCCATATGCTGCTTAAAGATTATTTTATATCTGAAAAGAGAAGAGCAGCTGGCGGCACAGCTAGTCTAAGGGAGTTTGTGGAGTTGAGATGGAGCAGCCCTGAAGCTTCAGACTTCTGGGAACTGGCTTTGTCACAGGAGAGTTGATGTGACTTAAGGCTGTGCTTTAATTCGAGGGGAGAAAATCAGTTCTAAGGTGTTTTTTTTAAAAGGAGCTTAAGAAAAACAGGAAGAATGATCAGAAATCATACTTTTAAGTACAGGTGGTTGGTGTGGTTCTTTTTCTGAGGGTATAATAACTGATAAAAGCAGAATGAAAACACTCCCATACTGCTGGAGGGGCTCATAATGTGTTTGAACATGCGTAAAGCCTGAATGTGGAAGAGCAACCCTGAGTGAGAATTGAAGGTGTTGGAATAAGAGATTTTCTGCTTCTTGGCCAAACTTTTTTTATTATTTTTTCATAGTAAATCTCACAGCTTAATACTTGAATACTGTAATTTGTTTTCAGCTAATAGTAAGATAAACTCAAGCTGAGCTTAAGTCTCTCGTAAAGACGTCCTGCATCCATGACTCATTGAAGAAATGAACCCATTACTGCAACATAAAAAACTCTAAAGAAAAGTATATATGCGGCCATCAATAAACACTGTCTGGGGAGGCTGTGGGCTTTACTGAAGTCTCAGTACACCTCTGCCAGCCTTGTTTGCCATTGTGCTACTTGAAGAGCAGCAAAAGGGATAACTTTATTAGGATGTGACCAGAAAAACATTGGAAGAAGGAATCATGTTTTCAAAAACACTTACTGTGGACATTTTATAGCCATTTCCCTTGCAGTTACCTGGGCTCAAGGTGTTTCTATGCAACTATTGGTATAAGTTCATAACCTACCATCCACAGTAGGCCTTCTCAACTGCTTATCTCTTTCTGTGTCATGCTTTGGGCGAAGAAGAAAAATAGGAATATTTTCTAGTCTTTGGGGTATATTCAACTAGGAGTGGCATTGGGTTGTGTTTCAGAGCTGCTGCACCCCTTAGAAGGGGTAGGTGGGCTGTGGTGAGAGGGGTTGCACAGGGAAGCAGGCATGGAAAGGGGACATGGCAGATATCCTATGGGATGAGGTGCAGTGGTTTCATCTTACTTTAATGTATAATGTGAGGGAAGGTTCTGGAGGGAGGTTGTAAGCTATGTGTTGCATAAAGGTATAAGATTCTGGAAATTAGCTTTGTGTGAAGGAAGCATTATGTAACAGAATAAAATATTAATATGTGATTTTCACCAGGCAGACAAAGTTAAGATGTAACATAACTAACACAGTCAGCTGTATTCAAGCAATTGGATTTCTATGATTCAAAAATATAAGAACTGGCAGTTATGTTCAATGCAGTCTCTCCCCGTGTGTCTCCTGTACTCCCATGCTTTCATCTTCCATCCATTTGTTTCCCTGTTTTTGGGGAGGGATATGTGACATGACTTTTATGGGTTTGAGAGTGGCTTAATACACATAGATTTGCAGTAACTTTTTGTAAAAGTTAACTGTTAATGATGATTTCCTCCTCCTCTTGAAAATACATTTTATGATTGGGCAACTTGTGAAAAAATTAATTTGAGTTTTCTGACAGTGATTTTTTTAATGCTCCATTTGCTGTGAGGGAGGGAGGCAAAGAAGGGAAATCAGTTTGGCTGCAAGTTTCATGTTAGACGTGTTTTGCTAACAAAGGTCAATACCTACATTTTCACTTCAGGAGTGTTTGGAGCTTGTCTTTGCTAGACCTCTGGAAGAAGCAGTTTGTTAAGCTTCATTGCCTATTGAATAGGATTTTAGTGAATGGTTAAATTACTTTGTATGTGAACTATGACTCTTTTATGACCTGTTTAAAACTAATTAACACACCATGCTTGCTGGAGGCAACTTGTGAGCTTTGACTTTGAATAAAAAAAAAATGTCAGCAATAACTAAACTCCTTCAGCTAGACTCTAGTCCACTTAAAAAAAAATTCTTCCGCATTAGAAGTAGGAAACCAACATCCTCTGCTTTTCTCTCTTATTTTATTCATCCTTTTTTCTCAGTTACAACCAGTCACAATAAAATACTTTATTATGTTCTACCATGTGAGGGATGGCAATTACAGCACATGTGGAAGTTTGACCTTTAAAAGGTCCCTTCCAATCCAAACTGTTTTATGATTCTAAGGTTCGGGGCAGAAGCATATAGTGCTGCTTTGTAATTCATGTCCAAATAAAATTCTCATTCTTACTCTAAAGTTGTAAGGCTTAAACTGTAAACAACTCAGTGCTGTATAGACTATCCATACTTCTGCATTAATAACATGATTAATAATGTTAGCCGTACTTGTTCCAAAGTCATGAATCTGAAAAAGAGGCACTTGACTCATTTAAACGTGATTAGAAATTACCTCTTTAACTATTGACTAACTCTCCTATGGAAGCTAAGTCTTCTGAAGATTTTTATCTTTAGAATTCTAAATTATTTGGTAGGTGGGTCTTAAGTGAGTGTCTCCCTCCAAAAACATCCCTGCTGTTAAGCAGAAAATTTAGTCAAGAGAGGGAGGAAAAAAGTACTTAAATCATGATACAAGTTGAGATATGCTGTTCTTACTTGAGAGAAGATTTTCATCACATTTGGTGGTATAAAATCTAATTTGTAGCAAAAGGGAAATGAAATATTGCTATCAACCTTGAAATCACAGTTGATGGGGTTCTATTTTTTTGCTTGTTAGTTTTGGTATGTTGTTCTTTTAACTTGTATGTTAGCTTCTTATTTCTTATAGTGGTCATTTTTGCAAGTCATGCATTACATTTCAGGAGCAGTATAAAAATAGATACCTCCAGTGTCTTTATTGTAAGATATCTTTCTTTACTTTTGGGCAATCCTTTGCCTGATGCATCACTGAAAACTGCATTTGCTATCAACATCAAGGATGTCTTAAGTATTTTTCCCCGTCTGATTAGAACATAACATTTAAACATTTAAAATTGAGCTTCTTGTGAGGCTTTCACAAGCTATCTGTCTTTATTAAATATCAGAGAGTCAATTCTAATCACTAGTATGATGGCCAAGCTTGTACTGCCTTGTGTTGGAACATGAAATTGTGGTACATACTGTCAAGAAGAAATCTGATTTTTAGTAACTTAGTAACTGAGTGGCAAAGAGCCTGAGGCTGAAACTACAGCTGAAAAATAAAGAACCTGAGGGGATGAAGAAAACAGTCTGAGTTACATGTTGGTATTTCTTTTTCACTGTTCTTCTGACAAAAACTGAATATAAGTTTGGAAGAATTAAAGCTATTCGCCCCCCCCCCATCTTCAGACGTAATTTCAGCGTCATTAACATTCAGCATCCTAGATCACTCTTCTATCGTATTAAAAAAACCCACAAATCATAATACCATGACCTACAACTATGTGGCATTTTTTGGGGGGTAGGGGATAATATTAATTATAAAGCAAAGATTGCACATAAGTTTGAGATCAAAGTGTAATATTAACTAGATGCTGAAGGGTCACAATTTATGCTTCTCAAGTCTGAAAAAGTAAGTAAAAAATACTTGGGTAGAGCACTGATATCTTCAGATTTAAGAGCCCTCCAGTGGCTAAGTATATCTCTCACTTACTCAGAATAAAACAGTGTGGACTATCATGGTTTTATAGAGCTGGGACTAAATAGATTCGTAAGATATCCTTTACATTTATGTCTGTTTAGGCTTTATCCTATTTAGTGGCCTGTTGTATTGCAAAAGGAAAATAATTTTTGTTCAAGTAGCCATCTCCCCTGCTCCCCGTGTTTTTTTGTTTGTTTTAGGGTTTGATGGTAAAGTGGCAGCATTTACTAAAAGCCTATGGAAAAATTGCCTTTTTAAACAGTGACTTGCGTGTTCTTAATGTCATGCTAGAGTTATGCTGAGTCCCCTTGACTGTAAGACTGCTGCCACTACCAGTCAAACAGTTACTGCTGTGACCGTTACTTGCCTCTTTGGCATGATGTAAGGCTCTCTCATCCTTGCTAGGGAAAAATAATAGTTGCTTGGAGTTCCTTGCAGTCTTCCTGTTGATTTCTCCATTTCCTAGTCTTTATGGAGAACAGCATTACGTTTTCTTTGCTGTGGTTTTGTGTGTGGGTAGGGGTTTGGGGACTTTTGTGTGTCTTTCAGGAACTTCTATATATTAGAGATCAACAGTAGAGACAGCTGGCTGATTGCTCGTGTGGTCTTTAGCAGGCAGATGGAGCAAAAAGCATGTCAGTCTTTTTGGCACTATTTCAGCTACACTTGCCCTTTGCACAAAGGACTTTTGTGTTTTCAGTTGCACTGAGGATCCTTGTATAGCAAAACAAATCATGAGAGGAAAATTAAGTATATGGGATATTTGTATCCCTTGTGACTCTTTACTATTGTAATCCTTCTGTTCAGCTTGTGACAGACTTCATGTTTGGAAGCCTTTGTTCTCTCCCAGAGAATAGTGCAAGGCCTCATGTTGCATCTGACAGTGAAGCACACAAGATCTAGAAGCCTAGAGGTGCAGGCTCCAGAAGAGCATGTTTCTTCATGTATGCTGGGGAGTAACATCTTTTTTATATCTCTATGAACAAGACCATGCAATGCATCTAAGAATTTTGGAGCAAGGGTGCTGGAGGAAACTTTATGAGACTTTAAATGTCATTACAAGGAGGTAATTTCTGCTAGACATCAGCCTGTTATTTGGGTTACCCCAGGAGAATAGTAGGAAACTTTTCAAAAGTGTAATTTTTTCCCTACCCTCACTGTGTTTCAAACTCTGAAGATTAATATCCTCAGGTTATAAAGGTAAATTGAAGATAGCATCACACAAGTTTGGATGTGTTCCTTTAATTTACTGTCTTCAAGTTTTTATCACTTAAGATCTAGAAACTATGACAAAGACTTACAAGAAGTGGAAAGTGTTCTCTGATTAAGACAGAGAAAACAGCTAGGGGGGTAGTAAAGTCCCAAAGTATTTCTGGCTTTATATAAAAATGTGATTTGTGAGGCTATTTGTTAGGTTTTTTGTCTGCCACTGCTGTACCCATTTTCTGTTGGAAACTCCTTGTAGGATCATTGACTACTTACATGCTGCTGAAAGCTTTTCACTTTAGAACAGTAATGCCTCTGAAGGGATGTGTCCAGAACCGCTTCTGCACATGTTGTTTCACTCTTTCCTGAAGAAATGGCTTTGTTTAAAGTTTCACAGGAGGTCATGAATTGGGACTCTGGAAGCAAGTAAAATTTTGTCTTTTTGCATGTTAACTACATCTTCATCCCACAGAATTTATCTAAATGAGCTCAGTGGAGGAAGAAAGTGGAGGAAGTTAGGATCTTTTGTCTGGTGGATGGAGACCGGCATCTTCAGACAATCAAAGTTATGTTTTCTTGTTTGTTTTATTTTATTTTTTATTTCTCAGCAAAAAAAAAGCTGATAATGTTTTTTCTTGAATCTAAAAATGTATCCGTATTTAACCATAAGGTCTATATTTCAATGTAAGATACGTGGTGTTCTATCCAGACACCTCTTCATGCATTAACTACAGAATTTAATCGGATAGTCTTTTTTTTCTCTTCGCTTAAATGTTGAACTTTGGGTTCTGGATCTGCAAGTTTCAGGATTGAATTTAGAAAACTAGAACAGAGTTTTCTATTCTGTTTTCTACAAAATGTGAGATAGCATGTGCACCCAAGTTGTGCAGATACACAAATGTGTATTGAGAATGGGATTTCCCTGTGCTGTGTGTGTATACATTGAGTGGGCCTTGCCATGGAATCACAGTGGCACAGGCGCATTGCTCCCATCTATCCAGAACTTCTGCATAACTGTGGAAGTTGTAAAACGTTTTAAGCAATCAGGCAGACTAATCATGCAGTATGGTTTAACTGAGCCTTTGGATTAGACAAAAGTTTTCGGTAAGTAATTGAAATATATATTCTGTTTATGACTTTCACTGCACAAGATGTATGATTGAATACTTGTTAAAGCAGCTTTCAGCCTGTTTAGAAAAGGTGCACTGAAGAGCTCAGTCTTCTTTGGCTAAAATGAGAATATTTTTCTCCTGGAGCTCCTGGTTGTGTTCCTCACATACTTCTGTGTCCATCAGGTGCTTCTAGGACTGAATTAATTGTACTAATTCTATTAATTGTATTAATTCTAGGACTAAATAATTGAGCCTGAGGGTTTTTTAAGCTATCTGTCTTAATGTATGGGCCTGCAAGTGGTGGGGTTGTATGTGAATAAGTTTGTGTGGAAGGGATGATACTGCTTTAATTTGTGTGCTTCTATGAGCTGCATGTAATCACTCAAGTTGGCAAGGTGATTGCTGCTCAGCAACTCCTGAGTTTGGAGGGTAACACTTGTATTGCTTGTTAGCCTCTGCTTTGTTTAAAAATCTATCTTAGTCTAGAGAGCCATTTATGCCCCGGGTTAAATTTACAGTGGCTCTTTCAAGTGTGTTAAGCTGAGCAGCCTTTGCATCTTGAGTAGGATGTATGAAAAATAGCCATGTTTCAGAAAATCCTCAATTAAGTTACCTTTGTTCTGAGGTTGAAAGAAGTAAGATGGTTAAGCTTTTGATGCTGAAAAAGGATAACTCATGCCTTACCTAACATTGAACAATAAAACCGGATACATTAAAGGATGAAACATACTGTGGCCAGGGTTTTGTGAAAGCATCGAATGTAATGTGTGCAGGGTATTGAAAAGTAAGTGTGGTAGTGAAGGGTAAGCGTTCTTTTAAAGTAATTTTAACCAACCTATTTTTAATAACCTCTATCTACCTGACTGAAGAAATAAATGCCTATCTCATATTACACTCTTCAAGAAATTTCACAAGATGCAGACGTTGAGCTCAAGTTAGCTGTAAGGAAGCCTGGCTTTTTCTAGCCAACCACTTCAGTATTTCCACCCTGAATCTCACTGTTGTTTCTGTTAGTCATTTTCCCACCCTTTTTCCCTTCTTTCTCTGCTAGTGTGAGAGTGTGGGTGAAGAAGTTGCTGACAAAGTGAAACAGGTGACTTCTTTTAACCTCGCTGAAACTGTTTGGTTTGAAGGATTTGGAGGTTTGGTGTGTGTACTCCTTTTAATAAATACTCACTGTTTCCCAACAAATTACACGCTTGTCCTTGCTACCCTGAAAGAACAGGAATGAGGAAGAATCTGTCCACCCTATGGAGGAAAAATTAAATCTCATCTTCATTTTTAACTTGTGTGTTTGACTCTTTGCCTGTCACTAGATTCAAATGCAGTAGTTGTGTTCAGGTTTTGGTGCTATCCAGCTCTGGTAATCAGTCTTCCTCTCCTGAATAAAGAATTTTCCAGGGTAATGGTAGGACACTGGCTTTTAGGTTGCTTGATGATTAATGAAGAGTGTGGTTTTTGCTTGGGGTTTTTTTGAGGGCTTTTGTTTGTCAATGGATTTTTGTTGGTTTTTTTTGTTGTTGTTTCTTTTTTTTTTTTACTTTGACACTATTTAGAGCATCTCCCACTTTGTTTATAACTCTAACCTAGAGCTATTTAGGTAATTTGTAACCCCTGAGTATTGTCAGCATCACCCAACCCCTTACAGCAGATAGCTGTGTTAGGCATTTGGTTACTATGGAAAATTCTGTACAATAGTGATAATCTGCATTCTGTACTTATCAAGAACATACCTGACTAATATTTTGGATATTACTTGCTGCTTTTGACAGACATTTTTATATAATCTTTGAAAGTACCAGGTAGATTAATGTGGAATCACTTGTTTGTTTTGTTGGTAAGCAAAGATAGTTGCCAGCTTCTTGCAGTAGATGGCTGAGGAAGTTCCATGTGTCTGTTTAAGTCAGAAATGAGAAAAGGCATCAGAAGCTAAATACATCTAGGAAGTTTCTAACAATTTCAGAGAACCTTCATTTCTGACTTCAGTTCAGGTACCTTTTAGGTAAATAAAAGATCAGAAGTTAAAACTTGGTTTTGGTGAATGGTGTTTTCTAGGTTACCCAAATTCCTTCTCAGTGTATGGATATCCTTGTTGAAAGTTCAGAGAAAAGTTGTAGGACATGTTATAACTTTAGTCTACTCAAGGAAGCATATGCAAGAGATGATAAAATCTTCCCAGGGAAGGATGTAGGGAAAAAGCTGACTGCATACAGTAAATGTACTGTTAAGTTCAACTCAAGCTGCCATAAAGTGATGAGGAAATTAAACTTTGCTGCTTACCTAAGAGCAGTGATGGACTGGAGCCATTGAGAGCAGTCCCTCAAGCCATAACCATTTTGAAAATTGATTATAATTATTTTAAGCGTTTTACCAAGACTGTTCCTAGTTTATTGTGTTTACCTAAAAAATAAAGGTTAAAGCACTTGAACCAGGGTATTTACCAAATGAAATGCAAGATAAGAATACAAATGGTAGTTTTTACTGGTGTTAAATCCGGCTTTGACACTCTATGGACGCCTGATATAACAAGGACACAAGTTATCAGAACACACATTAACTAAACCCATGAATGTAGTTTCAAAAGAGAAGTCAAAGCAACTTACGTTCATGGTTTCATTATATATACTGAGCTGGAGTGAATGCTTTGCAGATGTTTTGTGAAGTACTGTGTAACTCAGAGAAATACTCTTGATGGTAAACAACTGTACACTGGGGGCATAACTAGAAGTGGTGTTACTGATAACTGCAGATGCTTCTAAATTAGTTTGTATTTGCAAGATAATAATTTATGGTAGCACCTGTTAGAGTATTTCCTGAGCAAAGTAAATTTGAGAGGCAGCTTTTGTCAGTATAATTAAGGCTTTTATGCTATCTAAAAGATACCATGAAGATTTTAAATCTAGACCTTTGTAGCAAGACCACATCTAGAAATGCTCTGGCTTGAGCAACAGGAAAATAGGCACATGCAGAAATGTAGGAACCTTTTTTTGTGTCTGTGTTTGTATTAATAACCTCTTTTCACACTGTGCAGGATAACAAATACCCAAACAGACAAATTATTGAAATAATAATAATGATGAATAACTTGAGATGCTTGTGTTATCAAGTCTCTCAGCTCTAGAGGTTTTCAGTCTGTGTAAAGGTCACTGAAAGCCTAGGTGGTATAGTTGTTCAGAAAGTTAAAAGAAATACTCAGCTTATCCAAGTTCTTGAAGCTGTAGTGGTTTGTGTTTGTCAAGCTTTCAAGAACCATCCTAAGGCACTTCAATACATGAAAAAAATGCTTCTGCAGGAGACTATGTAGTCTCGCAGCAGCACTGCGCTCCCTCGAGGCACTGCTAGCACCTGTGCCTGCAGAGATTGATTCCTCAGGCCTTCATGTCCTCCACCAGATTCTGCTTGTCCTTAATACTCAAGATTATGAATTAAGTTGATACTAGCAGTCCTCAAAATAAGGTTTGAAACTGTAGTTTGTGGTTTTCCTACCAGCTGGTCTTCTGTTCGCTGAAGTTGCAGTTGTGCTTGGGAGCCTGCTTTTTAGCTCCTAGGTGAAAAGCAGCCCAATAGTGTAAGGGGTTCTCTTATTACTTGAAGAAGCAAAAGGAGCATGTAAGTGATGACCCATCTAAGATGGGAGTGGAGCTGGGAAGCAGGACAAATTAAGTATGTTCCCCGTTCTGAGAAGGCAAGGAGGTTGCTGAGCTAATTACACTAGTGTGTGTCCTGATATATTTGGGGATCTTTGTGTTCTGGGAAGATCCACCTCCCATTAAAGTTAAAATAGCATTCCCCTATATCTTGTGATATTCCTTAAGGAATGTTTGAAGAGAGGAAAGGACTAACTTCAGGTGATTTTGAAAAGACTCCCATCATGTTGCAGGGATTCTGTTGAGGAAAAAGCCTCCCAGCAAGACTAATGCTGCCTCCCATTAGCCTGGCTTATCCTTCCAGTGGTCCAAGGGCATTCATAATAGCCCTTTTGCTGAAAATGTTTCACTTATAGTGCCCCTAGACCCTTATTAGCAGAGTGGTGTGTATTTACAGCACACTGAAAGTAAGAAGTTTCAAATGTGAGGTGTGGAAGTGTAACGGTGTTGGACCACTGTTGTGAGTGCATACAGAGATGGCCTTGATCTGTAACTGTGTTGTCCTGAGGCTCAAACTGAGAGGTCTGGTAAATGATAGAGTTGTGTGTAAATGCCAATAAAAGAGCCATTATGGTATTTAGTTAGCACAGAAGAGCATGTGCTTTGCAGTCTGAAATAATTAACTGGTTTTGGACTTGGTAGCTCCATTTTAAATAGTGATGATCTCTGTCTCCTAATTTAGATGAGATGCAGGAATGAGAGGGTAGAATGAAGGTTAATACTTAAATTTAGATACTGAAATTCAGACTGATATTTGACCTTTCTTTTTTTTTTCTTTTTTTTTTTTTCTTTTTTTTTAAACTGCAGCCTTCTATTTGTCTCTCTCAAAGTTGAAACATATTGATTTTAATTTTAACGCTAGTTTTGTGATGGTGTTTTGGGGTTTGGGGGAATTTTACTTTTTTAACGTTGGAAAGGGAGAGCATTTCCATAAAACTGATGCTGGATTCTCTGTAAAAGTCTTTTCATATCAGTTAATATTTGTCAAACACTGTCTATGATACTTCCATTAGTATACATGGCCATTAGCATTTAACCTGGTATGCCCACCTTTATATTTAACTAAGTTGCATTGTTTACAGGGAATTTGGGAATTAACAGGATAAAAGATGATCCTTCCAACATCTAGTCAATTCAGAATGGATTTTGATCTTTAGGTTCACGGTATGTATTGGCAGTTGGTGTCTGAATTTCTAAATGTGTTGAATAAAGCTAAATATACAGTCTGTTTGGGGGGCTGTTCATGGTGTGGGGGCGGGGGGAAGTGTTTCACTAAATACTTATCTATGTAATGCTCGTTGCCTTTCATCATCTGACTGCACATCTTCTTGGCTTAGGTAGCCTACACTGCTATAACTATTTAGCTTTTTCCATTTATCCTCTTGAAATGTGCTACTATTCAGTGTTTTTCTGCAGTCATTTAAAGTTAAGAGCATCATGATGAGAACAGTGTGTCTCTTTTAGCCTGCTGTAGGAATTTTCTCTCTTAAAAAGGTGGTTGTCCTTGTAGAATAGAAAGAAGTGTAGAACTAGATATTATCTCCGGTAACAGTTGCAAATCAAGTTCTGAAGAATGTATCACAACCTACAAAAGTGCTTATGTTTCACAGCAAAACGTAAAAAGCAGTGCAGAACAGCCATTTCAGTATCCTTCCTGAGCACTTGCACTTGCTGTACACAGGCAAGTGCTGTTGTACTTCTCTTACTTACATGGAGAAGAAATGGAAATTATGCAGAAGTATTTGTAAAAAAGCATGAGTAGCTCCCACCATAACAGAAAAACGTGAATTGTTGCAGTTTGACTAAATCTTTAATTTTACATGTTTTATTTTCAATGGAGCAGATTGATGGGTGATAAAGCACAGCATGAAATAGATACTTAAGCTTTACAAGCATTTCATTTTAATATAGTAGTTTGCAGTCTCATGCCTTGGGAAGGCACTCTTGTGGGAAGGTTCATGGGGTTTGTTTTTGGTGGGTGATTTGGGTTTATTTTTGTTCTTACAAGTTTTAAGTCAGTCTACTTCTTTACTCTTCAGCTGTCTCTTGTAATCTTTCCTCATCCATATCTTTGTGCTTCTCTCAACCAAGTTACTGCTCACTTGTAACATTTCCAGACACTGTCTAGTTACTAATTAGCAGCTGCCCTAAACAAAACAGATTTTAGAAGGACTCAAAAAAGGTAAGTTTTAAGAAGAAAAAGTGCTTACAATTTGCTTACAATAAAAATAGCTTAAAAAATATTTGGTTAGAATAAAGAAAAAATTGATAGAAAATTAGGAAAATGGCACTTATTCTGCTTGTATGTAACATCCCTTGCTTCACTTTAAGGGGCACAAACAGTTAATCTGTTGTAACAGTCTAACATAGGTTTAAATGTTGTGTGTTTTTTCTCTTCAGTCTGTTACTAGTACAAAGGGATAGTGTTTAAAATGCAAAGCTACTGGGCCAAATTAAAACATTGTTCTCTCTGACTTCCATGAGCATCCTCCCTCCTTACAGAACACAGTTGAAGACTACAGCTGAATAGTGGTCTGCAGTAGCGATGTAAGTCTCCACTATGTACATTCACTGTCAGTTTGGTACTATGAGGGACTTAAGAAAATCCTTTCTACAGACTATGAGCTGTATTTCTCAGTGTAAACTACTGTCCCTGGTACCAGCTTCCATTTTTTTTGCTTGCATCTCCCTCATCAGCATATAAAATAGCAGCAGAAAGGAGGAAGAAGGGAAGCTGGAGGTATCTCGGTTGCTGAACAAGTTACAGAATGTCCTTGTTAAACTATTTAAAGAGGCTCCACTCTTACAAGATACGTGCAAGCATTGGTGCTAGTGGAAACTGCTGCATCATGCTTTCTGTCCCACACAGCCTGGCACAGCAGCTCAAAGGTTTTGCTGTGTGGTCTGCCAGTTGCTGCAGGACTTCCACAGGAGAGGGTTGACGCATTTCTGCTTGTAGAGTTCTGTTTTTTTTGTAATTGGTTTTCGTTGTCTGGGAATGGATCAAATGTACAGCTTGAACACACATTACTAGGCGATATCGAATTCAGACTGCCACCAATATAGCAAGTTTTTAAAGCCTACATATTTTGAACTGAACTTGTGAATGCTTGTAACAAACCATTCATTCTTCTATGGAACAGGCTTGGATGCAATTATTACATTTGTGTTTCATGTGTAGAAATATTTAAAGTACATAATCTTTTAGTATGTTCTAAATCCAGTGTTAATAGAGAGGCAGAAGTTTCTGTTGAATATATATGGCTTTAATGATTCATAATTGAAAATAACCAATTATAATAAATGAGAATACTTGGCTGAGATTTTGCACACCAAGTAAAGAGACTCTGCAATGCTGTTGTTGTACTGATGTTAAAAAGTGTTGAAATAAAGTTGTTCCGAGCCTAGCGCAATGATGACATTAATTCCTCTTACTCTACTGTGCAGGACAACAATAAACCCTGCCAATCTTCTCTGTTTGGGAGGGACAAAAGGGTGGGGAAGAATGTCAGACCGTTAACATAGTTTTCCAGTCCTGTTTCAGATATTTATTGAGCCTGCTAACAAATACGAAATGAGCCAGAGTCCTTGTCAAAGAGAGGAGTTGACTCTTGCTGTTGCCCTCGTGCCATTACGTAATGCAGAGTTGCACAGCAGTGGGTCAGAAAGATAACTTCCATGTTTTGTGACTCTGGTGGCTCTTCATATTGCATATTTAACAATTTAAACCAAAGAGTAAACCAAATAGGCTGCGTATAAAGCCATAATTCCATGGGTGTTTTTCATATTAGCATTGTTGTGAAGGGCTTTCCTTCCCCCCAGCTCCTGGCATCCTTAATTGGTAATTTTTTGGGTTTATAAAAAGCTTGGAACCGGGATCATTTCAGATCAAAATTCTGGGTGATTTCGCTAGGGAGAAAAAACACTAGTACCATTCTTAAATGATACAGGTCCTGAACTTTCTTCCTCCTTTTTCCTCCTATTTGTGGTGTTCTAGCTACATCTTTCAACTCCAAATACATGTTTCTGGGCTAGGGGCATCATGTCAGTGGCAGCAGTGCCTCAGTCAATGGAAGATGGAGCCTCTCTTACATTACTGCCAGTAAGCCATGCAGCTTTCCTTAAGAACATTAAACATTCGGTGGATTCTGACTGTGTAGAAAGAAATTGTTATTCCATAAATATGTGAAGAGGAGTGATATACCTGCTTCACCAAAGGTTCTGGTTTGGAGAATATGTGTAACTTCTGAACAATGTTACCTTGCCTCCTAGTTTTTTCCTACTACACTGAAGAGGTAAGAAAACCCAGTTGAGCATTGTATGATGTCTGCAGTTTTGGAACATAGTGCAAAGTGTGTGTAAAACATTTGGCTCTTCCTCACAGAATAACTTGCAACCTCAGCAAGAGCTCCTTATGTTTGCCAGTTTAAAAATACATATATGTGTGTACGCTTAAAAAAGCTAAGGTATTTGTAAGAAAACTTTAAATGAAACTTGCTTAAAGAAATTCCTTATGTAGCTGTAACAGATCTAGGGTTTGGGAGATGGACTTTTATCCTCTGTAGAAGAGAAAATAAAGTAGGCAAATGCATGGATAGAGTGATATTACTGGATATGAGAAGATTTCAAATTTATAAAACATATGTACAAATGTAATAAACAGCATTGCCAGGAGGCTACGTGTGTCAATTAAGCCAGGAGATGGGGGATGGGGAGACTATGATGGGATGTGACACAGTATGGGACAGGACTGCGAGCCACCAGTGTGCATCAGTTTCTTTTCTGATTTTCTGATTAAGGTTTTTCTTACTTTTTGATTGCTGGTTTTGCCTGGATTTGCCTCTCAGAGATCATAAACTTCTCAGAGAGTCAGGGGACATCTTTCTGCTCCAAACTGTTAGTGTAATTTTATTTTTTTTTTAATTCTTGTTTCTCCCTTTTGGTCACTTCATCTGTAACATCTTGTAAGGGAATATCAGTTTTCCCTACATACTGTTTCATTATACGCAGTTGCTTGAAAAGGAACTCTAAAGCATTAACTTTCTGCCCTCTCTTTCTGGATAAAGCTTCCTTATGAAGGAGTTTTGCATGTACTTTGTGTGTAGGTTTAATATATGAGTTACCAGCTCTGGAGTCTGTGGGCATCTTGTTGGCAGTTGAAAACAAGGTAGACTATTTGCAGACTTTTCCCCCCAGCTATTGTCTATCTCTGTGACTGTAAGAACCAAAGTAAGCTGAGAAGTCTATACTAAAAGCCCAACAAAGTACAAATCTTGAATCTTCATGCTTGGTATTTTAATGTTACAAACTGAAAATGATTTTATAATGAGAAATCTTAGCAGTGTTCCCAAAATTATCAATTTGCTGTTTAGCTGAAGTGCTATGCTCTTATGATTTCTGGACATAAGTATCATAAATCAAGACAATCTCACCTGGCATTTTATAGAAGAAATATTCAGGGAGGCTTTCAGTGGTGCTTGAATGAACAAGTACAAACAGAATCCCAGTTTTGGAAGTCTCCTCCCTGCTATTGATCTTTCAGGAGGAAGCCTGCTGAAAGCATGTTTCTTATGAGTTGTGCTAGGAGACAGAGAAATTATGATTTGCCATTTGTACTGATGCAGGCTGCATTGCATGGGTTGATTTGTTTATTTATTTAATCCCACACACATACACTTACCCATTAAAAAACAAATGTCATTTTGGTACTCTTTTTTATTCTTTTTTGATATGAGATACGTCAATAAAATAAAACTCAGAAAACTTGTCATTTTAGAATGTCCTACATATCTATTAACTGAGTTTCAGCAGTACGTAGGGGTGGTAAGAGGCCAATGGCATTGGCATTCAGTGCAAAGCTAAGCTCTTGGTGACTGTGAACTAAGTTTCTCCTGGAGCTGTACAGAGAGCATAGTTCTTCATGTTCTCTGTACTCCTCAAGATAGGAAGGTTACTGAGGGATGAACTTGTGTGAAGGAATAACAATTTGGGGTGTAACTTAAATGGACATTTGCCAGTCTTAACTTTGTATGATGAGCACCTTCATTTTTGAAGAACAGAAAAACTCTGAAAAAAAACAAGTATCTGTCGTTTACTCAGAATGGGTCCATTAATGCTTGTCCTTCACACCCCTACCCCGTTATTTGTTGTGGTTTCTGGTGTTTAAAATGTTTTTACCTATGAGAAAATCCAAGTTTGTTTTTATTTTACTCCAAAGATAAAAGTCTTTACAGCATTATAATCCATTTTCTTACAAGTGTTAATTGATGTGATGGCAACAAACTTGAACCAGGGAATAACCCCTTTATGCAGGGCTTGGGAGGAATAATAACAACTGGAATAAACACTAAGCAACATGCCTTGCAGCCTAAGAACATATGAAGTCTGATGCTGGTTCTCTAATTCATTATTTTTAAGGGAAGACTGTTCTTTTTACTGATGTTTAGATCTGTTTTTTTTTTCTCCTGATAAGAGTTTGACTTAATATTCTCCAGATTAACATTAAAAGAACATCTCTTGTGCTCCCCTCCTCCCCAGTCCTTTCCCCCAACCACGCACTCACAGACAAGCCTGTGTTCGGTTTTGCATGTTGACTGATCTGCATGGATTATGCTTTTGGGGGGTGGTGGGAATGTTAGAAAACTGGTTTTTAAGGACAGGTTTCAAATTTGTACTACTGCATCCCTAAACCATCTCTGTGAGGAAGAATGCTTTGTCCCAGAAGGTGTTGCAGGAATATCACCTACATCAGTTCTCAGGTGGAGGAGCAGTTTTGGTAAACAGTAGTTTTAACCTTCAAATGCTATAGTCTTTCCATTTATTGTTACAATAAGTCATTAGTACAGTACAGGCTACAGGGTCAGGGGAGGGATAATTTACCTCTTTTGATGCAATTCAGGGCTGTAGAGTTGTCCATATCCTGATCTTACACTGATGGAAACGTTCTGGTGCTTGTATGGCTTTGGGGGATTTGTTAGTCAAGAGCTTACTTATATGTAAAGATATTAGTTTTGTAGCTTACTTTCACATTTATGTTTTTTAATTTGGTTTGGGTGCAAGTTCTGTTCTTTGTTTTTAAGGTGCTTAAAAAATTCAATTCTGTTTCTTCAGGAAGTTTCAAGCTGTTTCAAAGAGTAATTTTAAGTGTACTGTCTTGGCCTACTTAGAGAATTGTATGGAAATATTTACGCAAGTCTTTCCTCAGGCTATGCAGAGATACAGTGAATTTTGCCATTGTATGTGCTTGTATCTGTATCAGGGCACTGCTTTCTGGGACTGTAATGTCACCCTTGAAAAGGTCTCTTTCTCATGTTGGCCCTTTAATTGCATGCTGAGCAAATTCTTGTTGGTTTTCTTCCTAAAAATAGTATATGGTTTAAAAGAAAATACTTGTCTCATCTCTTTAAACTAGTAGTTTGGTACTTCTACACTGGTTGTTATTTTGAGAACTTCAGTGATGGGACTGTTTTGCAGTTTTGTCTATGTGAGCAGTGTGAAACGCTTAAGAACTGGGAATTATAAACTTGAGCAGCAGTGGTATTTCTTAAGCGTAAGTAAGGCAATTCTTTAAGCAGATGTTGTTTATCCTAGGTAATGAAGCAACCTGTAATAGTCATATTTGAAAAGCATTCAAGCTCATTGAGCCCTGGCTGAGTTTTAATATTAAAATATTAAAAATTAAAAGCTTTCTTTTTTGTTTTCAGAGTTCAGCCTCTGAAAATGTGCATTACATTGCTTGTATAAAATAATTTCAAGAGCTAAGCTATTGAGACCAATATCTAATGTAAGTGCACCTCATTGATATATAAACACCTGGGTGATATGCAGACATTCTAATGCCATGAGTAGTAATTGCCTTGTTATAACTGAGAAATCACAGGTGATAGCTATGTTTTCTCTGAATTTCTATGAAACTTATAAATACTGCAGTTTTGTATTCTGCATGTAGAACACTGTAGGCACCATATGCTTTAAAATACTTTGTATATTCTGTTTTCCCTATGAATTCTTACTTTTTTTGTGTTACACATATCAAATAAATAGTCCTTTAGGAGAAAAGCTTTTATATGCATAGTACTCATATTTTAATCATTGATACCTTTGTGTAACACTAACAGATTTTAGTCTAATTAATTATTGTCCTACATTTTTATTCTTAAAGGCAAGTAAAAAAAAAAAAAAAGTACGTTAAAGTACTTCAGTATTTGAGTACTGAAGTTACACATCAGTATGTTTGTGACCTACATACTTCTTCCACATGCACATTTGTGCAGAAGCTATAGAAAGTTAAATAAGGCAATTCAAAGGAAATTAGAAAGGTTGGGTAGAAAAAGGGACTTATCATACTGTATAAGTAAAGAATTCTGGGCTGTCAAAAATCATGTTACACACTTCTGAAGATGCAGATGCCACTGTAGCATCCAGGTGGTTTTTTGTCACCTAACCAAATGCATTTTTTAAAGCATTTTTTTTTTATTTCCTACCCTTTACCATCCCTCCTGGGCCTTTTATGAAACTTTTCCTAACCTCTGGCTGTAACATACTTTTCTATTATTATCTTATTTTTAAATCTTTGTAAAATGGTTTTATGAAATGTCCAGTTACTGCTTTTGGTACTGCAAAAGATCTCTGTATTCCTTCCTTGCAAACTGAAAGAGAAAAATCCCAAACCCTGAAAACGAGTCATTTTTTCTCCCTCTTCTCCTTTGAATTAATCCAGAGCAAATCCTGAGAACTAACAATATTGACTTTTAACCCCAGTGTTTTTATTTCCTTCTTGCTTTCAGATTAAAGATGAAACTTAAATTTTGCTCAGCTACGGTGTATTGATGGCTTGCAGTTATTTAGATAGGAACCAACATTCAAGAAACCATTATCAAAGAGACTAGGTGTTTCTGGCAGTAGGCAAAGAAGTGTTACTAAATATGTCTCTATTTAAGTGGTTAGATATAAGTATCAAAACAGGTACTGTAATGAATAGTAAAGAACAGTGCAATAGAGCTGAAGCATATATTGCGTGAATTTTCTAATGATAAGACTGTATGCAATTATGGCTAGTAAATGAAATTGAAATGTGAATCGGGAGGAAAAATACGTAACAAAGTCTAAATTTGCTTTAAAAAAAATAATAGAAAAGAACTGACCTGTTAGTCTGAACTTGGAGACTATAAAGTTTGAAGGAGAGCTTGAAGCATCTGTGAAAAAGAACCTCTTCAAGAGTAAAGATTCAGTGCCAAAGTATTTCGTATATTTTATGTTGAAAAACGCAATGCAATGGAGTATGACTGTACTATTTTAATCAGATGGAATGACTATAAGCTAAAATTCATATTTGTTGCTTATTTGTGACTCAGAGGAATCACAAAGGTTTTTGTCAACATAAAATCTCTTTTTTTCTGACCTTTCTGGTGTCTCCTGGTTATTTAACCCCTGAAGCAGTGAAGTTAACATAAGCTGCCTGTGATGTTTACTCCTGTGTGCTAAATTTCAGTTTATATTCTTGTCTATTTCTATTTCCTACTAGTACTAAATTCAGTACTTAAGCCCATCAGAAATTAACAGCAGACTTTCAGTCTTCTGTCCCAAACTGCAAGATCTAACTAAACCCACTTGCATGCAGCTACAGTTTGGTAGTTTGGGGAGGTTCTGTTTTTTTGTGGTTTGGTTTTTGAGGGGCTGTGTGTAATAAATAGTTTCAGCTATTCTTAGTACTGTATCAAATGTCCCATGGCATATATTCAAAACCCCAGAGCTGGGATCCTGATTACATGTGCCAAAAGACCACAGGATGGTTTTGTATAGGACTTATGGCAAGACCTTGGACTGGGGCAAATGTGCTCTGCTGTCTTCCTGTTCTGATATTGCTTTGCTGTGTAAATATGATGTACCCATTGATCTATGCTCTGCAACAACTTTGCCCCTACTAAGTAGGCACTGAGACATCTCCCCCATCACAGATGCACCCCTGCCTGATGCTTAGTAATTTCCAGGAACCAATCTTTGGCAACCTCTGTGTTTCCTCACTGCAGTAATTGATGAATCCTTGTGTGTTATGTTTGAAGAATGCATGGTAAACTTTGATTAAAACGTTAGTCTAAAAGGAAAAAAAAAACAAACAAACTTATCCTGATGGGAAAAGAAAAGGATGTATTAGTGGCAAGATCCTTCAAAAACAAATAAAGATACACAACAGGATAGATGAACTTTGCGCAGCTTTCAAACTTTTTTTTTAACCTTTTTTTTATCTCTAAAGCTGCTCTCTAATTTTCGTGACTGGAAAGCATCTATAATTTCCATTGAACCTGAAATAATTACCAGTGTTTATCATCAAGCAGAATCGGCTTCCTTATTTAGTGACTTACCTGTAAATCTAATGGAATTTTAATAAATAAGAAGTTTAGAAATGCCCTTAGTGAAAGTAAGCATTTCAGAAGTGGGAGGAAAAAGGCAGTGCAACTTCGTAGTATCAAGGCAACTTAAAAAATTTAATAGAACAATATACTTCTAGCTAGTTCACCAATTAATCAAAAAAATATTTTTCTTCATTTGGAAATCGTAGGAGAATTTTCTGTGTGGCAACCATTTCCTGCTGCTAACATGGAATTGATGAATAGTAGTTATGATAAGGAATATGGGGTTTAATGAACATATTTCTTCATATTTATACATTCATACAGCTACTGAAAATATTTGCCTGAGGATTCAGTATAATATTCAAACCTTGATGATTCGGATATTTGAAAATGTGAAACTCAGTTTCTTCAGCTTCAAGATATGCTGTCAAAAACTATATGAAATATTTGTATATTTATTACATTTGGTGCATAACACATTTTCATGATCTGGTTGTGAATAGTTTTAATTTTAGTGTTGAATTGCCTTAAAATTAATTTGGGTGGGGGTTTTTTATTGTTTTGGTTTTTTGGATGCAAATAATCCCTTCAGATTTTACCTCATGGCTTGAAGACACTGAAGGAAAATATTGAATGCTTATGAATAGCAAAGTCTGAAGAATAAGTTACATAGAAATTACTTTTTTTTTTTTTCACGTACTCAAACTTGTTTAAGAAAAGCTGGCAGGCTTTTTTAGTTAGCTTAATCTCAGTGAGTACTATTGCAATGCATAAAAGTAATTCTTGTTTTATTACTATGGCTATTAATAAGAATTATTTTTCTATACAGCTGTCCCTACAGATTTTTGTTTTCATGTGTAAATGGAGACTTGTGTATCATATCTGCTAGGTGACATGACCTTAAACTTCTTTTGACAGTGCAGTCTGACACTTGTAGGATTAAGGTTAAACATGTTTGCAATGTATTGATTTTGAAATCGCTTAGTTACGTATATGATAATACAAGCGTTGGTGTAAGGAGCTTATTACTTTCAAAAATTCTGTTTCAGTTGTGACTTCCCACTAGTCAGTACTGAACTGGGTAATACTGAATGCAGATGGACCTTCCCATAGGCATTTCTAATATGAAAGCTAATTCTAGCTGCATATCTCAGTAGGAGAAGTGAGGTTTTTTTTAAAAATAAATTAAAGAAAATACAACATTAATACAACTGAGACATC
>VZRU01008363.1:42420-54069 GCA_013398155.1 Pedionomus torquatus
CACTGGAACAGGTTGCCCAGGGAAGTTGTAGATGCCCCATCCCTGGGAGTGTTCAAGGCCAGGCTGGATGGTGCTTTGAGCAACCTGGTCCAGTGGGAGGTGTCCCTGCCTGTGACACGGGTGTTAGAACTCAATGATCTTTGAGGTCCCTTCCAACTCTAACCATTCTATGATTCTATGAAATATATAAAATAATAAATTAATTTTATTGATGCCCAAACTTAACCCAAAACAATGGTTTCTAGAAGGAATGCTTAATTTGGTTGTAAACGTTGCTGAGTTCTGACAAATTGAAAAATCTTTTAGCACAGTGTACAGTGGGGAAAAATCATTATGTATTTAATTAGGTACTTACAGTGGAGAATACAGCACACAAGTGAACTGAAGAAGTGTAAAAATAAAAGCTGTTATTGCTGAAGGGGGGTGATAGAACTTGCAGTTCAGGCTGCTGTCATGTGCTGACATTAATATGTAAATATGTGCACATACACACAATAATATTGTCCCCAGTTGAACTTTGTTGTCTCCTCAAGGTCAAAATAAAGTCAATGCCCACAGTGATTTTATTTGTAGATAATATAATTTGAAGGATCTAGAGCTGCCTTTTAAATTACGTTGTTAGACTGTTAGATTCCAGGAAGACTACACACGCCCTTGGTCTTCTGTTTAGAGAGGATGGTTAAGTTTGTGTAAGAAGTTGTCAGTATCCCAGTACACAATTTGACACTTTCATCAGACAGCAGACAGCAAAAATATCATAGACCAGATTGTTGGGGAGCTTGCAAGGAAAACTGGTTTTGACTTGTCCCAAACTGTGCTCAACCCAAGTTAAGATACTGGAAATGCTGCTGCTGAGGAATTTTCTAAGAGTGATCAGGCTGTAGTTTGTTCCTACAGGGATGTTGCAGCTGTCCAGAACAAGTCTTTTGTAGCTGGGTTGAAGCCCCCTCAACTAGGAAGTCTGTAAGACTATTCCTTAACCCTAAAATGAAATGCAAAGAGTCAGGTGCAAGAGTGTGATTTTTCTTGAAGTCTTGAAATTGCTGTGTAACCTGTAAGTAGTTGACTTTAGTGAAAGATCAGGAGAGTTTGTCTGATTAGATGGTGCAGTAAATGGAAACTACAGAAAGGAGGAGGGTAACCTTCTCCCATAAAGCTGAAATGGTGCTCAGCGTAGCGGATAGAAGCCGTGTTAGATTCTGGTAGGCTTCATTTACAAACATCAAAGAGAAGGCCAAAAGAAGAATTTGGAGAACAATTTGCAAGGTACCTGAAAATTATTAAAGCCTGTTTTTCAAGCATCAGAAACAAGAAGCTTGCTGTAACGCTAGAAACTGATTATTGTAAAGAAGTGGCACTTGAAGAAAATAAAGTCACAGAACAAAAATGAGATGCTTCAGGCAACTGTGTTCAATGTGTAGGAGGTAGAGCAAGTTCGCTTCTTGAGCAGAGCTCTGCTCCCTTGCAAAAGGAAACTGCTTTAAAACAGGTTGTTAAGTGTTTAGAGATGGGGGGAGTAAGCAAAATGAACAAAAAAAATGCAAGGTCAGCTGTAGTCTTCCCCATGAATGATGTGCAAATGAAATCTTAGAATGGTTTAGGTTGGAAGGAACTGTAAAGATCATCGAGTTCCAGCCCCGCCCCCTCTCCCCCTAGACCAGGTTGCTCAAAGCCTCATCCAGCCTGGCCTTGAACACCTCCAGGGATGGAGTCTCAGTTCAAAAGGCCGAACCCAAGATAATTGTCTGTGACACAGAAGATACTGTGCAAGACTGCTTCAGTATGGGGCAGCTGGAGAGGAGAGTACAGTCCAGAGAGTTCCAGACCAGCAGACTTGATGGCACACTCCTACGTTCTCCAAAGAAGTTGCAGAGCAGGTGGACAAAGGGGATGCAGTTGACAAAGTCACCGAAAACCCTTGTTAAATGTTGTTAAATCCTAGTCTGCAGCAAGATAAGGAAGGTCTTTGGATGGAGAGATTCATTTAAAATTGAGGGTGCCAGAAAAAAAGGGAGTGGTGATAAAATAGTTTTCTGCATTTGTATGTGTCCTTTCTGGAATCTGTAGTGTTCAATACACTGCTAATTTTATAAATGATCCAGAAAAGGGAACAGTAGATAGTAGAACGTAACTTCTGCTAATGATGTAAAGTTATTCAGGGTCATAGAAACACAGGTGACATGGAATTGCAGAGAGTTTTCATGGCAGGAGGCCTAAAGGGCAAATGAAATTCAGTGTATTTAAAATCTCTAATAGTGAAACAGAGTATTTGTCCTATATAAAGGAGGAGTAGCTGATCTGTGATTCCAAGTACATGCATCAAAAGAACAGGTAGTTGTCTCATCTTTCAGAGAGTCTAAACCCTAACATGATAAATAACGTATTTCTCAACAGACATTCTTGCAGTTAAAACAGTTAAGTGCTGTAGCAGCTACATCAAGAAAATAAATATTAAATGTAGTACTATTGAAACTGTGGGATTTTTTTTTTCTTTTTACAAATCTGGCACTGTTTTAAGTGGATGAAAAGTAGAATCACAGTTCAAAAGAGGTATAATGACAATCTGAAAATTCAAAATGGCAAATGAATGGATACAGACAGAAGTAGAAAGCAGAATGGGAAAGAAATTGGACTTAGATCCAAAAAAAATTGCCATTCCATCAAAGTTGGGTTTTGCTTTAAGTTTTGGACCTAAACATTGTTTCATTCTAACAGCTGATTATGAGATCAAGTATGTAAAATCAATAAATCAGTATCAGCTGACATAAATTGTATAACTGTTACCAATGTTAGGAAAATTCTCATAACCATAGAAAGTAGCATTAGAGAGAGAGAACTAGAGTGCAAGATGGTATAAATTCTAGTAGGAAAGCTCCTGCCTTCTCTTAGAGCCTTGATTTGTTTTAAGCATTTATTTGGGGCAAATGGCTGTGATTACTACAGTTGCAATTCGTCTTCATCTCCAAGGATATGGATACCGTAACACACCATGAAACTGGACAAAAATTGTGATACTGGAACACTGAAGAAGTTTATATAGTTCATTATATATCAGATTAGCTTTTTCACCAAATTACATAAAGGGAAAACATCAACATTTCATCAAGTCTGTAGCCAGCACATTCTAATTTAAAATGAGTATGATACAAAAACCAGTGCAGAATGGGAAAGAACAATAAAAGGAAAATTACAATTTAAGAGGCAAGTGTAATGTAAGAAGGAAGAAAAATCCAGCAATATAGTTGCTTTGCACGGTTGCTGCTACCGCAGAATTACTTCTCTTGTAAGAACAACCAAAAGAACAGATTAATTCACTGTCAAATCAAATTTTCCCCTTGAGACTACACATAACATTAAAAATGGGAACAGTGGATTTTTCACAACTCTTTGCTTGAACCAAAAAGTGCTGCAGACTCCAGAGAGTCCATCTAGTTGCCATGAATTTGTTCTTTTTCAAGACCAGTACGAGGCATATCATGCTTCAACATTCCCTTTTCTGTTATGTCGTATACGAGAATACTTATTTTAAAATATATTTTCTGTTCGTTATTCAAATGCAGGAATGGAAATAGTTGTTTGAAATGAAGCACACCCACTTTAAATATGCATTACGTTTTGGATTCCAGCTTTTCTCTGCGTTTCTTTTTTAGCCTAGGTCAAGCGTTTAAGACCAAGCCTTCCCAATACAGCTCAAGAGAATGCATGTAGCAAAGGAGAGAATGTGTCAGCAATTCTGTTAATTTATATTTATTCCCTAGAAATGATTGACAGGTGTGGAAGTTTATTTTGGATAAAGGGTTACTATATTTTGCAGGGAGATTCATCCTTACTCATGCTGCTGATATGCATATAAAGTGAGTCACTATCACCCGTTCTTTATTCACAGTGCAGAGGTAGAGGAGATGACCTATTCCTTGTGTAGCATTAGTTTCTTCTCAGTCTTTGGCAGATCTGTGAATATTCTAACAAAGAAATAAATGCTTGCATCTGACCAGAAAAGGATTGCTCTTAAAAATCGGTGGCTTTTTCCTGGTAATTTTACTTCTTAAACTTCAGCATCAAAAGAAGCTTTTAATGTTTTAAGTGGGCTGTGAACATAATTTACCACTTTAGGTTTAATTAATTGTTGATATCCAAATCTTGTCAAATGTAATTTACTTTGAAAGAAGCATGGCAGCAAATGGAGTACCTGGAGATTGTATCCTAGGACTCGAGAGCCATGTTCTATTAAAAAGAAGAAAGAACCCTTGAAGCGAGACCCCTCTAAATTCCTATCCTCCTTGATCTACATGCTCTTACATCTTAAATGTTTTTGTGGCTGTAAGTGAGCACTCAGAGGTTAAAAAATAGCAAACTATAGTGTTAATTTGTATCTCACTGTTTTTCCCCTCTGTTTTGTCTTTCTCCTCCAATTAGGGTTATGCCTGTTCTGCAGAGAATGCATGTGCATGTATATGTATGGATAATTACAGTTAATATCCTGATTACATGCATTTTTTCCAGAGAACTCCAGTTTCAATGCAGATGTGTGGTACATATTTAATCAATAGCTAGTCACGATGGTTTTCAACCTGACTGTTCCGTGTGTTGCTTTGTGTCTTGCAGTATAATGTTCAATGCTATTCTGAAACAGAAATACTTTCTAAATGAGTATCCATTAGACTTGACAATTGTTGTCTCTTTTTCACAGTACTTTTGAGGTGGGATTGTAAAGGGAGAGTTTTCCATCAGTTTTGGGTGACTTCTTGCATTCTTAAATACTTCATTGCTTAAACTTGTTTAACTTGTGACTTAAGTACAGAAATACTGTGTAATACCAAGAACAGTCCCTGCTGGCTGTAGCCTCAGGTGATTATTTAGTAGCTGTTTACTTTAGAAGCAAATTAAGATAGATACCTGAAAAGTGGAGAAAGTAGCATAACTAATAAGGTGTAAGAAGTTTTATTTGAATGGCCTGCTTGGCATTAGCAGCGACTCTGTAGCGAAGATGGGAATAGCACACCATAGTATCAGCAAAGAGACTGCCTTTCTGCAATTCTTGTGTCATTTGCAACTTTGCAAATTCTGCAGTAAAAAAGCCAAAGATGTTAAAGCCACATACAGTTCCTCATTCTTTCCCAGTAGAGGTGTATCCACTGCACTGAGTAGTAATACAGTTTTGGTGGGAAGGGCCACATAAATAATGGTCTCATGTTACTTCATTTTCATGTGGGGTGGGAGAAGAGGAGTTGCAACAGCCTCAGCTGATATCTTTTCACTTTCGGTTTCATTCTGTCAGGTTGTACACAGTTCATCATTTAAAGACTGTGAACCCTTAAATTCCACAAGAAATGATCCTGCTTGAGCTATTGTTGCTAGTTCCACCCTGGAATAAGGAGAAGGCATGTTTTGTTAGCAAGCTGTGAAGTGTTTGCTTAGATAATGCTTAGAAGTTATGTGTTCCAGTAGAAGCTTTGGAGAAGGCTTTCTAGAAAGCATAGATGCTTCTGCTTCTTTTCCTACAGTTCTGAGCATGAAAATGTCTCCTTTCTATCTTGCTTTCATCCCTGCCCGTCACTGCTCCATCTTTGATTTTTGTCTTAGTTTTCTTCGTGATACCCAACTGAATTATTCAGAGTTCCTGTATCAATCATGTTCTCTTTGTTCAGCCCGTATCAGTATCTTCATGAAAGCTTAGCCAGTTGCCTTTTCCCCGTTTCTGCCCACCGCTCTTTATTCCATTCCTTGGAGCTCGTTTGTTTTTTTTCTTTTTTAAACTTTTCTCCCCCTTTTGATCTGTTCCTTCTCATTGTGCCACCACTTCACTCTGTGTCTGTCAGGAGAATTGGAAAAGACCTACATGAATCTGTTGTCTTCTTCTTGTTGCCTTTTAGCACCAGTGATAGTGTCCCTGTGTCCCTTTCCTTGCAATCCCAGAGTTTCCCAGCTCTGATGATTGACCCTGCTTGTGACTTTCCTTCTATTTCCAGAATTATCCTGCCTTCTCAGCATCCCCATTCTGAGTCTTCATCCAACTGCTTGTTAGTCCTTTATCTACCACTTTTCTTACTGACTTTTAGTCAATTGCCTCCTCTGTCTTCCATCCTCTTTGCCCAAATGATTTGGCTTTCCACTGACCCTCCCTCCAGTTCCCACTGGCCTTGCCAAGTAGGCTCAAATCCTCCCTTGCCAGCTTCCTGCAGCTTCCCACTCACCAGATCTGTTACAATCTACTTGTTTCCTTTTTCTCACTTCATTCATGCCCTTTACATTCTAGTCACATTTTTCTTTCTATGTTGCCTGAGTGTCAGCACAGAGTAGCTGAAAGCATAGGAGAAATTTTCTAGCTTACCTAACCAAAGGGCTAAAACTGTGAGGAAAATCCATTTTTAAAATAGACAGACTTTATCCTTGAAGTCACATTTGTTAAAGATAGATTGTAAAATTTTTACTTGGTAAAGTTACAAAACTTTTTCTAGTGCTACTGTGGCAGTACTCTTCCAGATAATGTCAGTGCACAAAAGGTATTCAGTTGATGAAGCTGCGTCTGTGTACCTCTGTAATGGCATTTGGGTGCTCTAAATTGGAAACTTTTTCTCTGGGGAAAAATGGAGCATGAAGATCCCTGATAATGTTAGGGAGTGTCCACATTTTTTAGAAATCTTAGCTGATAAAGTTGAAAAAAACCTACTGAGACTTGCTAGGGTGTTGTGAATCTCAGCTTTTTCTTTATGTCCTTTAATGTGTACAAATTTCCTATTGCCACAAATTTTCTATTCTTGAAGATATTTTTTGGGCCAACTCTGGGGGACAAAACCCAGTAAAAGACAAATTCCTACCCTATAAATTGCCCTTTGTTAAACATATCAAGTTCCGTCTACTAAAAGTAGAGGTGCCACCATGCTTAAAGATGGGGTTTCTCTCTGTGTGCACATATGCATTTTCTAAGTTTCTTGAAATTATTTGAGCTGTTTTATGACAGATGATCTCCACAAAGAGTGTTTGCCTCAAGTGAGATTGTATGTCAAAACCATAACAAAGTTGGCTGATATTACTTATAAGAGCAAGTGAAAATGCGATACTATATTAGCAAACTGAGTATTGAGCAATCTTCAAGTTTCGTTCTATCCTGCATGATGTTCACTAGTTCTCTTGGAAAAGCAACAAATGCCTTGGTCCCCTGCTTGTCTGTTAGAGGAAGGAGCTATCAACCACGATGACAAGATAATTAAAGCCTTTCTTCTGCCTCTTGACCTCAACTGTCCCTTTGTTCTTGCACCCATAGTGGTGAGAGAGTGCAATTCAATCACAGCCAAACTAGTAAAGTCTGATCTAAGACTCAGATTTTTAGTGTCTTCTAAGATAAAAATTGCTTATCAAAATTGTTGCTTCTTTTTCTGCAACTCAGTCATCAAATCTGATTATAAGAACTGTCTGCACAGAGTCACACTAAGGATCGAGCTAGTGAGTATTCTTCACTGGTTCTCTGTATGTTTTTTCAGGTCCCTCCTGAATTGGAGGGTGGGAACAAGACCTGGTCTGCATCTGCATTCGGGTTCGCACCTTCTGTTTCCAGGCTCCAGAGATTCCTGTGTGGTGGAGGCTTTCCTGTGTGGATCATTCTAGCATGGGCTTTCCTCTGTCATGCCTGAGGGCTCCAAAGTGACCAGCAGCTCTTTACCTTCTTATCATATTCTTCATTAAGATATTCTCCAAGACTGTTCTGAGTTGCTAGTCTTCCACCAAAACCACTCTAGAAACTGAAAGTTTCTCAGACCAGCTAGATCTCCTTTGGTCGTTGAGAGAGTAGGGAGAAACCTTGCTGAGAATCTGTTGAACAATCTTTAACCCTGCATGCAGGCCTGAAGGCTCCCTTGCCATGCTGGGTGCTTGTTCTGGCAAGTAGCACCAAGCGTAGAGTGTTCATGGACTATAGTTAGTTAACCTTGGTAAATGCCTTGCTGCTTATCTAGTCCACCAACTGCATCTCCCTCTGCCACAGAAGCTGAGGGTTGCCTTACATCTTGCAATCTTCTATCTCAAGTCCTCCTGAACTTAGATTTCTAGGCAGAGTGTCACTGGGCATCATCCACAACCGCCTTGGACACCTTCAAGGATCAATGGGTGTAGGCAGGGCTGCTCTGTCTGGTGTCTCCTTCCAATTTATCTTTCAGCCTCCAAACCCTGTCAATTACTGAATTTATTGTTCTTCTATGACCGTTGGGCTGTTTGGTTTTGCTACAGTGAGGCTAACAACCAACTATAAATGGAGAAATATGTGAAAGATAGTGACTAATAGCAGATGCTAAGGGAACAGCATGAAAACAGCAAATCATCCAAATTCAGCAGGATGTGGCTCCAGTAACTTCCTGAATCAAAATCTCTGCATATATTCAAAGCCAAGCTAGAAGGATTTATATATCTCTGCTCTATGCAATGTCTTCTATATGATCTAGTATGCTATATTATGTCACTGTACGAAGTTTTCTCATTATCCCTGTGTAAAGGTGTTGCCTTTCTATTTAGATCTTCTGGATTTCCCTCTCCATTTCACTCTGCTTTTTCTAAATTGTTGGGTTTTGCTCATAGGGAGAGATTTTGTAGTGGCAAACGAACAGTAATAACAGCTATTTTGTATAGTAGTAAATTACCTGAAATGCCACTTACTTTGTTTTTAATGGATAACAACCAATATTTCTACCTGAACTGTCACACATTTCATAATAGTTTTGTTTAGTGTGTTAAAATAAGCAGCGATTTTTACATCTGTTTTGAGTTAAAGCTCTGTAAACGTAAAACAGCTATTATAAGGTGCACTGAAAACATTCTCAGGGAATTAAGCACTGAATATGTGGATGCTTGCAAATATTTTCATTTTCTATATTAATGTGGGTGTATGAAAGCCGATTTCCATGTTTAACCTTTTGTTTTAGAAATGTCATTAACATAGTTTTGCTTTTTACCAACAGCACTTGAAAGGCATTTGATGTGGCTGTTTCTGTGTATCTTTATTTGAATTACACGTGTTTTACCCAGGTTTCACTATGTGTAAAGCTAGTTCAGCATTTCAGTGCACTGATTTTTAGTGTTATCACCTTAAACACACAGGTGCAAAATTATATGTATGTGTATGTGTAATTTTTTTTAAATTATGGCTCTTTAAATATCTAATTTTGGTAAGTAAAACCATCTTCCTGTGACAGAGAGGGAAAAAGAGGTAATGTGCTGTTACATAGAAAATGCTTTGGTGAAACTTCGTGTGTTCCACTTCTGATAAATTAAGAATTGTTCCTTTTGTTTCAAATAATCCAGGAGAAAAAAAACCCTTGCCTTGATGGTAGTATCTCAGGATTTCCTAGCGTGACACATGAGCTGGAATTGGATGTGACAACTGGAGTAACAAACAGCCTTGAGGAAATTGATTATTTGATTTTGCCTATTTATCAGTTTCATGCTGTTTTAAATTAGGTACACCTGTAAAACTGAAATGGAATATATTTCAGTGCACTTCCACAGACAAAATATAGAGCATTCCTAGCTGAGTAGTGTGTGACTAGTCAACTTAATCTGTTCTGCTTGGAAACTGTGCTAATTTATTTTTTCTTGACACTGCTTATTTTTTCCTTTTTGTTTGCTCCTCTTTAACCTGTAGAAATTCCCTTGGTTTTGAGTGTTTAATTTTACATTACAGCACTAAAAACCCTTTGAGGTCCTTTCTGGATGATGTGGCATAGCTCACTTAGGCAAGAAGAGTGAGAAGGATCCTGTTTGGGATTTTTTTTTTTTTTCCCCTTTTCTTGGAACAGCTTCAGCTTGTGAAAGTTGTCATAGTTGCAGCTTTACCCTACAAGTGGCACTTTGATTTCAAAACTTTTAAGTCTGCAAAAAAGCAGGAAACAGTGGCTAAAAATAGCTGTAAATATTTCCTTATCTTCTAAAGTATTAATTGACAAAAATCTATACTGCCCTCATCTGTTCTTTTCCTTTCAATTCTTAAACATCTGCTTTGCCGGCTTTTCCTCATAGCAGCAGTTCCAGACTCTGAGATTTACTCTTAGAACCAACATCTGACTAATGCTTTAAAATACTTATTAAATATATGCAGTGCCTGTTTAACACTTTACCTGGTAAAAATAAGATTATTTTTTGATTGCTTATTGCTTTGCCAGAACTTTAGTATTCGCACTGGAGCTTGTGCTACATTTTCATCTTAGTGTGCATGTCTCTATTAAAAACTCTGTTTGTTGTGGAACAACTTTGCGAAGTTTGATGGAGTGAAATTTGAGCATGTTTTTTGTCTTAAGCTCTGAATGTAGTGTTCTGTAAGTTTTGATTAAGGATTTTCATTTGCTTTTTAACTGAAAAAGGGTATCTGTATGTTACCAAAGGATGGCAGATTCAGGGTCAGGAAGTAAGTTTCTAATAGGGCTGGTAACATACCCTTGATGATGCTGTATTTGAAATTCAGAGCCCTCAAGTTTATAAATGTGTACTGTTGTTAAGATTTAGTATCATCAGAGCGTTGCTTAATAAGGTATATTCTATCTTAAATAGTTAAATGATACAAATTTTTTGCTGCTGATCATAATAGCTCTTAAAATTTCAGGAGTCCCCAAGGTAATAATTTTTAGGTGTCCTTAGTATCTCCCAATTTGAACCCACGGCTGAAAACCATTCTACTCAGCAAGGTTTTCCTGATGACTCTCAGAGATGAGTGTGGTTTAACTTAAGATAACTTCCTTAACTGCTTATTATCTTGGGATATAATCTAAAAAGAAAAATAATAAAACAATAAAGGTTTTAAAAAATGTGGAAAAACTGCCTGCAAAGATTTAATTCAGCCTAATGATGCATGTGCTTGAAAAAAGGCTTGGCGTAGTATTTTTTAATTGAACACTAAATTCTGTGTGCTTCTCATAACTTTGATATTATGTTAACCTGTTTGAATTCTGTGGGTTTAAATGAAAAGGAACTGTACAGAGGAAGCTGCAAAATGACCGATGGGGAAGAGAAGACTGTAAGGAAACAATCACAGAGCAGGCTGTGGCTCCTTACCAGGCCACGTATTGGCCAAGCTTGGGTGGACAGGAGGAGCATCAATATTTGCAGAGGGTTTTAAAGTACCAGAGAATCCTGTACAGGTAAAGCTGCTTCTTTCAAACTTATGCTTTCATTCACATCTCTTTTGAGGATTTAATTAATAGTATCTTTTGATGATTTCAGTGCAACGTTATTTCAGACTTCTGATCAGAAATTCTTGAGAGTCACAATAAAATTGCCAGGATTACTTGCAGTGTTGAGAAGAAAGGAAAGCTGCAAGTCTGAGATCCAGCCTGAGTTACCGCAGTTGTTCCTCAGAGCATCCAAGATCCAAGGGTCAGCCTGGTCACCCGCTGAAGGAGAAGAGCATATGTAAAATGTGAAGTGTGGCCACTCCATACTTGGAAGAGTTGTGGTTTCCATGGTCTTTAATTATAGCTGTGTACTTTCCATCACATCTGTTTCTCCTTCAGTGGTCAGTGAACAGAGGTTGCTCTGGCTGTGTAGCTGCCGCTAAAGTCACTTCAGTAGAAGCAATTGGTGTTCACAGAAGCAGCTGCACTCTGTTGAAACTGTCATCCGCACACATACATGGCTGTCAAAATGACAAATACTTTTAAGATTTGGACT